>VZTB01012331.1:356780-421105 GCA_013397245.1 Thryothorus ludovicianus | reverse complement strand
TATGAATAAATACATGTAAAGTATATATAAAGCATAAATATAAAGCACACCTATAAATAAACGTAAAGTACATATAAAGCATATAGAAATAAAGTATACTTTATATACATTAAAATATACAAAGCCTGTATATAAAGTATACTATGAAGTATATTGATAAACTCTTATGATTAATAGAAATAATATTATACTGTCTAGTAATAAAGCATTCATCAAACAGTAGCAAACAGTGGAACAAAAGTTAAACAGCATAGAATAAATAACTTAGAATCTCTCGTTAAATATCCTGAAATCACCGAGTGGTTTGGGTTGGAAGGCAATTTAAAGATGACCCCGTTTGACCCCTGCCAGGACAGGGACAGCTCCCACTGTCCCAGTTTGCTCCCAGCCCTGTCCAGCCTGGCCTGGGCACTGCCAGGGATGCAGGGGCAGCCCCAGCTGTGCCAGGGCCTTACACCCTGCCAGGGAACAATAAATGTGTTTTATGAAAGCTACAGCAGAATGCAAACATCACTTAAGGCTACTCAGCCTAAACACTGTGTAAGGGCAAACACTCTGTACAGACACTGGGGCCACAGCACAGATGGGTGCAGCCATCAAAAATGAAATAACTACTGAGCTCTGCTGCCTTCAGTGAGAGAACTGGTAGAGAAAAACTGAAATTCCATCCTAAGCTTTTCACCCCTGAACTGATCACTGGCGCCTCACTTGTGCCCACCCAGCTGAGTGATAATTCACCTTCAGCCACAGAGCCCAACACTCAGCACTGCCAAGTGTGAGGCTTCCTAAACAAAAGGAGATTTAATTGAAAGCAGATTCCTTTCACTTTTAGTACTCCTCATGGAATTTAACCAAGCCATATCCTAAGCCCTTCTTTTAGGCATGTTTATGAGGTATAATGTAGACTAAAAAATTATTAACACTACCATTGTTATACCAATGTATATACACACCAAAATTTATCATTTCTATTTAAAACCAAGCAAAACACCTACTTCAAAAACAAATACATTTTTTTAAAAGCTTTTATCTAAGAGGTCTCCTTTTGAGCTCCATTAGGCTTGAATAAAACCAGGTATTAGGAATTCTACTGCAAGAATCATTTCAATGGAAGAGACAATTCAAAATAAAACTGTTATTAAAACAAATAATCTAGTTGTGCTTTCTGCACTGCCACTACTGAGTCTGTCAAATGACTCTCAAGGGTTTTTAACCCAGACACAGGAATTTGGTCTGGGCTGAAACCTGACCTTACACTGTGCCAAGAGCTCTGTCTTGTCAAGTCATCTGGAGACATCAGAGCTCCCAAAGCACGGCCTGGGCTGTGCAGACAGCCCTGCACACCCAGCCAGGGGCACCAGCACAGCTTCCTGTTCGTGCTGCTGGCAACCCAGGAGCACTGAAGGCTTGGAGAGAAAGCAGCAGGCACAGAGAACAGCAGTGACTTCTTACAAAGCAAAAGCAAAGCCACCTACACACCCAAATCCTGCCATCCCCAAGCACCCCCTGAACACAGGGAACCCAGTGGTCACCTGCAGGGGCTCCTCCAACACCCACCAGCAGGAAACCAAGCACAAAGTGCTCGGGAAATTCAACTCCAAAGCCTGAACTACTTTTGAGAAATCAGTTTAAACCAGCTCATGTCAACACCTGGACCCCTCACCACCAATAACTCGGTGCTTTCAGCTCTCACTTGTGAGAGGCTTCACCCTCCCTCTCTGAAGGCTGTTTTGTGCATGAAACAGGAGTTTTTCTCCCCAGGCAGCCCTGCTGGGCTCTCAGCTCTCTGTGTTGTTAACCTGTAGTAGCTGAGCACGTCCCGATCCTCCTTCTGCCCCTCCTTGGCGTCCTGGGCCAGCTCCCGGATGCTCTTGCTGCGGATCTCCTTGTTGCTGTCCCTCCAGAACAGCCACACTTCTTCCTCGTCCTCTCCCACTTCCAGGGCATTTTCTCCACTCGACACTTCCTCAAATTCAAATCGTGAGAGCACCAGCCTGCCAGGAGGAGGGGAGGTTACATTCCAGACCCACATACATCCTTCACGTTTCTTTTAAGGCACTTGCTAAAATGTATCTTACCCTTCCAGCTGTAGCATTTTACTACACCAAATCATTGGGAGGTGTTTTTAAAAGCTTTCCATTCAACCTTGAACGTTTCAGCTCTTTTCAAGTGAAAAAGGTGAAGGAACAACCAAGTTAAAGACAGATAATAATGGACTTTCAACACCTTCTTTACAGGAGAACTGATTCAAAGATCACTCAACTGACCACAAAGAGATATGGGAAAGAAAAAATGGATTCATTTTGTAACCCACAAATGCCAAATGGATCAGAACTTCTGTTTGTGTGATGAAGCAATGAGAAATAAATCTACAGCTGAGACTAGAAAGGCTTATAGCAAAGAAAAAAGCAACCTCTGAAAAAAACCCAAATTAAATACTCAAGGGCAAATAAGTGATGCACCACTATTAAGTGCTTGTGGAAATAAATACATCCTTTATGATTTCATGACAAGAATTAAATGTGTAAGTATACTCTCAGCCATTTGTGTTTTAAGCACTACCTGCTTCCCTTTTGCAGTATTTTGATAATGGTTCTCTATTCCCTAGTATATTTATTGAATCAAGCCATCTTTATCAAAGCCAGTCAGGATTTGATGCCTGCTCTGAGGCCTCAGCAATGGCAGGGGAGAGCTGGAAACCCAAACCCCAGCTCCGTGGGAGGAAAGGTGAGCAGAGCTGGACCAGCTTCTGCTCTGCTGCCAGCTGAGCTCCCTCAGGGCTGGGGCAGGATCAGACCAGGAGCCTGCACACCTCCCTGCAAAGCCTGTGTGCTTTGGATAAAACGAGACAGATCTGCTGGGTTTCTGCCTGTGGGGCTGAGGAGGCACCTGGCAGACACCTGCAGCTCCAGACCCTGCTCCCTGTGTTTGAAAAGGATCCCACACAATTAATTCCCTGCTTCCCCTGGACGTGCCAGCAACCTGCTCAGCTTTGAACCACCTTCCTTCTGCTTCACACCAGAAGAACCATCCCAAAAGGCACGAACTTACTTGGTTTCAATGAGAATATCTGCATTGGCTGGGTTCAGCACGGCTTTACAAATCAGCTCCTGTGTCACGGGAATAGACTTGTTCATGGAAACGCACAGATCCGAGAGGTAATCCAAAAACCTGTTGGAAAGCACGAGCCAAAAGGGTATCAATCACTGGTGAGATCTAGACTGAAGCAATCTCCATTTCAGGAGGCAAACATTCAGAACTCCACTTGAAGACTTGCTGCCCGAGGGGACGGCAGGGCGAGTGCCAGAACACAGCGAACTGGCTCTGCCTCCTCCTGAGCAAGCTGGCAGGTACAGGCTTTTCCCAGAAGGAGAAGGGTAATCACATATTCAAAAATGCAGCTCTCACCTGGGCTCCCTATTTTTCCTCACGAGACTCACAAAGGTGTCAATCTCAGCAGCTGTGATGTGCTTCTCCAGGAGCTTGCGGTTGTTGTGGAGCAGGGCTGTGATGGTGTCCTCGGCCAACACGTCGTAGCCAATCTGCTTCTGCATGAAGCCAAACTGCTTGGCAATGTACTCCTTCAAAACACACAGGCAGGGAGGAAGGGGGTGTAATTAACCCGCAGGATTTGAAATAATAACAGAAAACAGGTGGATGTTTGTCAATACCAACATCCCAAGGAGGAAACTGGGTTAGATTCAAAGTGTTTGTGTGAAAGAAAGCAAACAACAACAGAATCTTAACACCTCCATCCCTCCCCTCTTTCCTGGGCTAGACACCAGCAAGGCATTTACTTATCTGGCATGGCAATATTTTTAATACATGGCAACAAAAACCGAACAGCCTTAATTTAAAGGGCAACTTTCAATGGAGCCTGTAGTCAGCAAGAGTGAACAGACTCTTGCAATTCACCTGTGTGGAACAGTTAGAAATTCTGTTCTTTTCTTAAATTCCACTTAGAACCAGTGCTAATTATAGTCTCTGACAGAGATGAAAAAGGAAAATGAAAAACAGAATGAAACTGAGTGACCCCAAAACCTCTTGCTGACTGTGCCACCAGAGCAGAGCGGGTTTACTTTATGGGACAAAGCTTTTTTTTTTTGAGCACAGGAACCATGCTGGTGCCACTGATGTTGACAGATGTTATTTCCCACCTGATTCTTCCTGTAGTCCTGCTGGGAGTGCCTGAGCACCCTGTAGCAGAGCCTGCAGATGTGCCTGAAGGGCGCGTGGCGCTGGTCCCCCAGCTCCTCCAGCCGCAGCATCGGCCCGTCCCCGCTGTCCGTGAAGGGTGCTTGCAACAGCTTGAAAATCTGCATGTACAGGAAAAAAACACAGGCACAACCCCGTGAGGCACTGCCCTCTTCTGCTCTGGACTGCTGTCAAAGCCCTGTGCCTTTCTATTTCGAAAGGGTCATCAGAAATATGCTGCAGGCACCAAGGCTCTTGGCCATGGGGCAGCCTGGGCTGAAGATGCTGATCACCTTTATTCAACACCATCTGCTGGAGTTTTTACTTCCAGCAATGGTGAGCCCACAGCCCACTACCCAGTGACTGCTGAAAGCTGGAAACTCTAAGGACCTTTTGGTTCCAATAATTTGAGACCAAAGTTTCACAGAGTCACAGAATGGCTTGGGTGGGAAGGGACCATGAAGATGAGCTCGTTCCAATCCTCTGCCACAGGCAGGGACACATCCCCCAGGCCAGGCTGCTCCAAGCCCTGGCCAGGTTGTTTGTATCAGGTTGTTCTTTTTTCAAAACTCTTCTCATAGGCAGGGCTCAGAGGAAACCACAGCCTACCTGCTTTAGAATATTCTGCTCTCTCATCAGCTTCTGCCGTTCTCTGTTAGGTTTAGAAAACACCACCTCAAGGACGTCCTGGCCAGAATTAGTTCCACCAGTAACAAAGTAAACCAAATCCTCCAACAGTTTGGTAACAGATCTGTGGAAAAGCCAGAAGTTGTTAACGTGAGAATACAAATTCTCTGTGCGGGAAGAGCAGTGCCAGGGTAAGTTGACACAGATTTCTAAATGCTAAGTGAAAAACTAACAGCAATTAGAGACTGGATAAAGGTCAGAAGTTTGCACACAACTTAAAATTAGGAACTAATGCTCCCCCATTGCTGCAGCCTCACTGTCCAACAGCTAAACCAGAGCAGCAGCAACACAAGGAAATCACTTTAGGACAACTCTACACTTGCCAAGTTCTATTTGGCACTTCCTTCAATTGCCACAAACAATAAATCAGGTGATAATCCCTCCCAAGGCCAAATCAAAGGCACTGGCTATGGAAGCACACGGGCCCTGGTGTGACACAGCCACCCCTGTGCTCTTTTTGTGTGGCCACATTTTCACAGACATGGTCAGAGGATTTGCAGCAAGTCACAAGCTCAATGCTCACAAGATGGATTAGGAATTCCCACACTCCATTTGCAGAGCTATGCTGGGATTAGTCCCCCAAGCTCACATTTCTCATGCTCTCATTTCACAGAGGACAAGGAGGGCTGGGCAGACGAGGCCTGAGAACCTCCACTATGGACAAAACACTATCAAATCTCATCCAGGAGGAAACCAAATCCCTCTTCTACAGCTTACTCCGATAAAATTTTCAAAGAAACAGTTACTGACTAAAGGAAACAACATTATCTGTTCCCAGTTCTGGTTTCCTTACCTTCTTTCATTCTGGGTTATCGTTCCCTTTTCCAGCTTGCCAGCAATGGAACCTAAAACTTTACTTGCATCATTTGCAAAATCCAAGTCCCGAACCTCTGCAGGTGAGACTGGCACTATAGCAAAAGCTTCTTTGTCCTCCTTCACTGGAGAAGTCCCAATCTGAAAGCCAGAGAAGCTTTATCAGCAAACCCAAAGGAACAAAGCAGTGGCTCATACAGTGGTAATGAAACAGAAAAGCCACATCCTGCTTAGGCAGCATGGGACCACTGAGAACACTCTGTGCAAGCTCAGAGCTGTCCCTAAATTCAGAGGAGAAGCAGGTGAGATGGTGAGATGGCAAAATGTTGTTGTAGCCAGGGGAAAAATCTCCTGATGACTGCTGTGGAGTTGAACAGTGTAACTAGAAAACTACCACGAAACTGAGCCATTAAGAGCAAATATTTTGCACAGCACTGTTCATTACTGTCACATGCTCGGCATGTGACAGGCTCAGGGAGTCAAACTCCTGCCAACACCACTTTTGTGGAACTACAGGAATCAAAGGATGTGCTTACACAAGGCAGCAGAACTTACTTTGAGCATCACGGGTTTCTCCTCCTCTTTATCAATAGGGATGTTGGTGCTGTGAACCCAGGTGTTGGTGCAGAGGTGCCTGAGCCTCACGTAGGAGTTCCTGCAAGAGAGTCAGGAGTGCCCCAGCATGAGCCAGCTTCCCAGCTGGGAAGTCTTTGCATTGTTGGGATTTTGACAGCTGGCAGGAACAAGTGGAAGAGAAGTGTCATCTCTGTCCACACTGCATATCACAACTGGAACAACACTGTCACTGTTCTGTGCAATCACCTGAGGAAGGCTTCTTCTATAATGACAGAGATTCTGCTCTAAAGCAGAACCACAGCCACTCTGAGCTGCTCTAACTCAGCTGCTGCACAGCAACAATCTAAACCTCCTCCCATCCTCACTCTTCCACTGCTGTAAGCTTCCAGCTTCTCCCCTAACCCCTGGGGCTTTCAGCCCAGAACTCCCTGACACTCCAAGATATGGGTGTCTGATGACTTGGGGAGTTGCTGAATAGAAGGAACAAACTTGCTGTGCTCACTCAGTGGGAGCAGCAGCAAAGAGCTGTGTGCAGAGTGTGGGACTTGGAAAGGTACAGCAGCTTTAACAGCAAGAGGTGCCACATGAACAATAAAACCACAGCAGAAAACCCAGTGCTAAACAGCTGGTGATACATCCTAACACAACAGTGACAGGTCACAGGAATGAATGCCTTGATAGGACACCCAAGGCTTTTAGTCCCAGGTCACTCCTGTAAGGGGGTCACTTAGGAAGCCACTGAATCTTAATTTTCCCATCTTTAAAATGCTGTCCTCTTCCTCACACCTCAATTGCAAAGCACTCAAGCGAAGCTTCAAGCATTTTCTGATTATTTCCACATTAATTTGAGGAGGAACCTGATTCCAAAGGATAAGAGGAGAACGGTGTGGGGCTCCCCTTTAAGCCTGCCCAGAACCCCCCGAGCTGCAGCAGTGTCTGTACCTGGGCACGAGGCTGTCTCCCCCTCGCAGGGTGGTGGGGTCCAGCTCGAAGATGGAGGAGATGTCATTGCCCTCGGGCACGGACACCAGGGAATAGGCCATCTTCTCCTGGGGCCCCCGGCCCCGCCGCGCCTCCTGCTCGGGGTCCAGCTGCGGAGAGACCCCACGGCCTGAGGGCCAGCCCTGCAGAGCCACCCACACAGCCCCGGGCACACCTGGCAGGATTCTGGGGCTGCAGGACACCAGCAATGCTGACGGCAGCTGCCCTGGCCAGCCACTCCTTGCCTGCCCTGGTGTAACTCCTGAGTACCAGCACAGGGGCTGCTCCTCCACGCAGAATTTGTGTCTCGCAGACAGTGCCAGAAGAGACAACCCCCCCCAGCCATTCACCCCACACACACTGGGAGCTCTGACTGGTTTCTGATAACACACATCAGCTGAGATCCCCAATCCTGACACCACCAGCTCTCCAAGCATGCCCCACACACTGCAATTATCCCTCTAAACACATAATTAATGAGCTGAAAACATAAAAACCCGGCCACACCACGTACCAACAACCTTGCTGGGAAATAATCAGCTTCAGCAGCAAAAATGGGACCCACGTCCATCAATCCCAGGCAAGAGAAACAAAAAGCCAATCAAGGAGTTGGAAGTCCTGCTGCTCACACTACAGCTTGTGCTGCTCTCAAGCACAAAAACGAGTTCCAAAGGCCGTGGCACCAGAAGGATCTTTATTCTTAAAGTGCCAGCAAATCCCCAGCCTCTTTCAGCAAAGCAAAGATACATCAACTGGATAAAACCCCAGGGCTTCAGATGACAAGACAAAAGGGTAGGACAAAACAAAGATGAACTGAGAAAATGGAACAACAACTTTCCCCAAATCCTTTCCTAGGGAACTCCCAGCTATCACAAGTCCCTAAAGAAGCTGCTCACTGCCCTGGCACACAGGAACCATGTACAGCCACCTAAATCCTGGCTGCAATTTTCAAGGTGACCAGGAAAGGAATTTCTCAGCTTCTCTGTGATGGTGGCACCCAAGGGAGCCAGGCACCTGCCTGTCAAAGTCCTGCTGTAAGGCTCTGCCATCCTGAAGCAGATGGGAAAGGTATCCAGTGCTGCTTGTGCCTCAGGATACTCCCAAGTTAACATATTTGCAGTCAATGAACTTGGCTGCAAAGCAGTGACATTTAAAGTCTGATTCTGTACATGGGAACAGGCAGTTATCTGTATGGAACAGAAATACACTTTGGGAGTGTGCCTTCAAGGGAAGGAGCAACTCTACACTCAGAGTCCATCTGGAGAGAAATTCTGGGAGAAATTCGCTCACTTGGAATGAATTCTCTGAATTTCAGCTGTCTCCTTCATCCCCCCCAGCAAGGGGAGGGAATACAGTGAGGGATACAGCTGCTCTGCATTCACAGCTTGTCCTTCAAGAAACAATAGGTCACGTCTTTAAACTGTGGCAAAGCTGAACATGAGCAGTAAAGCAAAATGCAGGAAAAGGGGCAATCCAGGGAGCACTGAAACTCAACCCCAAAGGGGACAAGAGCAGCTCCCTTGGCTGCTGGAAGGTGAAGCTGGCACCTCACTCATGCCCATGGAAACCCTTCCTGCACAGCCCTCTGAGGGACAAGGAGAAAGCACAATAAAACCACGGAGCTGTGCACAGAAACCCTGCAGACAGCTCGCACTTGATTGAAGTTGGAGTTTGGATAAAGTTGGGTAAAGCAGCCTACACCCTCCTGTCACCAGTGAATGATGAACGATGTGGCAATTTCCTGTCAGAGCTGAATTATGTGCTCCTGGTCCTCCTCTTGCTGGTCTATTTTTGCCATCTAGTGGTAAAGAGACAGAGCAGGGAAAAAGCAGAGAGCTGAGGCAGTGCATGAATGTTACCCAGGCACTGTCAGAAGGACACATCACAGGGGCAGGGGTGTCTGCCTAAAGGCCCTCAGCATTGATAAGCTTCCAAAATATTAACCCAATAAAACATCTGAGCACTGGATTCCCCCCACACCCCAGACAATGGCTGTGGGGGGCTCTGTTCAGTTTTTCACCAGGTTTGCTGCAGTCAAGCTGCCAAACGCCACCAAGAAGTAATCAGGAAAACAGCTCAGTATCTGAGGGCAAGGGAAGTATTTTAATGGCCTGGCTATAATGAAAAATCCTTTTAGGAGGAAAATTGCACCCTGCAGGATTTCCATGCATCACATCCATCACTTAAGAACGGAAGGAACAGTTCTTTGTTGTATCCAAATGGTGCAAATCCTCCATAATACAGGATAAATGACCAAGAAAGCTGCATAAGCCAATGATCAAATCCAACCAAATAAATAAAATCCACAGTGGAAAGTGCTGTTCCAGTTTTCTCTGTTTTCAACTACTGAAGCAATGCTGGTTCCCTCTGACACCAAAGAGAAGCTTCTGTCAATACAAAGCACCACACACTCAATCTCTGACACAACAACATTTACTGACAACACACACTGGCTCCCACAGGAAAATCAGAGGAATGGCACTGGAATCACCCTCCCCCTGCCATTCCTGCTCTCTGTTATCCTGCTTTCCTGACACAAGGTACAATGACAGCCAAATCCTTGCTGAACCACGCAGGATAACCAGGCAGGCACACAGCACTTGGGGACATTCCCTCAGGGACAATTCCCATCTGGTGTCACCTTGAGCAACGTGACTTCCAGCCCTGGGCAGGACAGTGCTCCAAGGAAGCAAAGGTGGAGGAAACAGGAAGACAGAAAAAGATGCCACAAAGGGAGGAGTTGAGGGGGGTTCAGGTAATGTGTTAATTCAGTTCCAGGCGGGCTGTTCTTCACTAAGGTGTCAACACCCACTCCTTGGATGGGCCTTAAAAGCCTCCTGAGCATTCTCAGGTTTTGAGCTTCTTCACTAAGTTTTGAGTTTCTTCACAGCTGGACCAGCTGTGCACTGGCCAGGTGAGCCCTGGGCCTGTGCCAAGCCCTCCTCAATCAGGGGCAAGACCATCCCCTTGCCTATACTTACTGAGGATTGACACTCCAGGTCATCTTCCTCATAGTCAGGGTTTACCTGATGGAACAGAATCACAGGCACGTCAAAACTCCAGCAGAGCTGCAAACAGCCTGAGCACCACCTACAGCCTCCTGGGCACCAGTGCCCTGCACTGCTGCAGCAGCACCAGGCATGCAGAGCCCAAACCCAGCACGGCTCACCAGGTCAAAATCACAGCCCAATAACCTGCAAACCTGCAGGCAGATTTAGCTCCTTCAGGAGAATCAAGACTAGAGGGTTAGCCAGTTTATGCTTTTTGTTTTTCAAATTCCAAGTGGAATTCCCAACTAGAAATTACTGGCTTGGAGAAATCTTCTAGAACAAACATTATTCTAACCAGGGATCAGGTGAGCAATCTCCTCAGGGATACTCTTGCATGATCTAAGAGCATGTTTTTGTTTTGGCTGATTAGAAACCCCAGGATTTACTGGAAAATCTCTATATTGGATCACCACTGAAAAGGATTTGCAGTGTGCATGTGACAAAATGCTTCTGGTTTGCCAATCTGCTTATCAGAAGAATATAAAGTGGGATATTTAATCAGGACTTTTCTCTATCTGCAGTTCTTACAGACTGGTCTGAAGTCAGTGTTTTCATTTTATACTCAGTTCTATGATTCTGCTCAAAAATCAGTGATTCAAGAGAAATTACCAACACTTGAATCCATTTTCCCCCAAAGGCTCTCAGTCATTTACCATTTATTCATCAGTTAATAAAGTCACATTGATTCCAGGGCCCACATGACAGGATACTATTTAGTGCCTATTCTTTGCAGGAGAAGTTCTTGACTCTAGAATTCATACAAAAAGTGCAATCAGCTCATGACTACCCCAAACCCATGATATTCTTTCAGCTCTTTCATCTCATTTCCTACGTTCAGCACCTATTTTTGTATTAATCCAAACGACCACTCTCCTCCCCTCCCCGTGTCCAGTTTTAGGGTGGGAAGTGACAGATTTTGAGAAGGTGCCAAAGGAGGAGGACACAGTGCAAGGGCAGGCAGAGGTGCCAGCCCAGCCCCACGTACCTCTGCTGCCAGGTAGTGCCCCGTGGCCAGGTGCTTGAACCTGAAGAGGCTGTTCCAGTACCCAGCTCCACCCCGGCAGGGATCGTGCTGCACCACCTGCAAGGACAGGGAACACACCTGGAATGCAGCACAGACCCCCCTCCCCAGCAGGAGCTGCCTCATTTCACCTGCAGGGAAGAGCAAACACAACCAGGGGCAGAGAAAAAACAAAACCATCTTTTATCTGTGTCCAGGACTGTGCAGGGAATGCTCTGAGCTGGCTGGGGATAGTTCATTTCTGTTTGTGAATGAATTAAAGAAGGGGGTCTCTATGTGTTGCCAGGTCTTGAAACAAACCCCAAGAAAAGGGAACAAATCCATTACCCTGTGGCTGTAACTAAACTTTTGACTGTTTGAAGTGGATGAGGGAAGACACCTGGAAATATTTCAAATGCAACAATGCTGTACAAAAGAATTAATATTTATATTTACTGACAAAGTGGGACAAGCAGAGCCTCCAACACCTGTAACCCCACAGTGGCTGCTCTGTGGGTACACCTGATTCCTAAAGAGAGCTCATCAGAGCTGACCTGTACCTTCCAGGGAAGAACTCTCACCTGTGCCAGCTAACTGCACACACATGGACAGTAACCACAGACTGATAACATACCAAAGTAATGCTAATTACAGGCAGACTTCCATTTCAAATACATGACAAGCTAAATGTCACATATACTTCTGGAAAAAGGAATATAAAAACATCTATCCATCATCACAATTTATTTTCTGATTCTTATATGCAGTTCATAATTTAATCGGATTTAAAATCATAAACCAATGCTAATAATACCAACAGATTGAGGCTATTTTCAGAAGCCAGTGATGGCCAAGGTGTTAGTCACTCTGTTTAAAAGCCAAGTGAATTTAAAAAGCCAGTCCAGACAGACTAGAGCAAGGGTTGCAGCCTCCTATCAGATGAGAATATACATAATCACATTATTCCACACCAAAAATAGAGCCTTCAGTACACTCAGCAGGACAGTGGAAATTATAAGCTTTGTTAAAGTGCCTGGTAAGAAAATGACTTCATTGATGTTTTTCTGTGCCCTTTTCCTGAACTGTAAAGCACCTGAACACGAGAGCTCTGTGCTGCACCATCAGAGAGCAGAGCTCCACTGTGCCTGTGCACAGAAAGCACAGCAAGGGAAGGAATTTCAATTTAAACTTGTACCACCAGGAAAACTTTACCTAAAGCGAGAAACCCAGCTAGAGTGGGTTTTTAAACAGAATTGTTCCTACCAGCCAGCCCCAGCCCTCTCTCACCTCCACCTCCCACAGGGCTTTGGAGCTGGTGGCAGACGTGGCCGACTGCCTGCCCGTGGTCCTGAGGAACACGTGCTGCTTCTTCCTGTGCTCGTCACACGTCAGGAACTTCTCCTGCTCAGCGTGGAACAGCCTCACCACGTCCCCCTGGCAAAGGCAGGCAGCAGGGTCAGCAGGGGCAGTGCCCAGCAGGGCCCCAGCTGCAGACAGGCACAGCTCTGCCTCTCACCCCTTTGAGGATGTCGTCCTTGTTGTCGCTCCATTTCATGAAGAGCACGATTTTCCAGCTGGTGTTGCAGTTCACTGAGTTGACCTGGAAGGAGAAACCATCAGAACCACTGTCCTGTGTCTGCCCAAGGTCCTGCCATGAGCCACTGTCTCGTTTTTCAGACAATCTTCACCAGAACACTGCAGGCCTGGCTGCACTGCCCTAGAGAAGGAAAGTCCTTTCTTTATCAGCTCCAGAACAAGGAATTTCAGAGCTGACCTGCCTGGAAGCCACTTCTTACATATCTGTGATGGCAGGTTTAATTTTCTGTACAGTGACTAGTATGGGGCACATCACTGTGCCACAATTCCTGATTTTGATGAACAACTTGTTTTTAGCCAAACTCAAACCTCTGCCAGCACCAAGAGAAAGCAGAGCTCCAACACTTTTCTTTTAAGTCACTGGTTACCAGGATAACCACCCCTAAGCAGTGCCACAGGTACCAACCAACTTGCTGAATTGTAAACCGTGTACAAATATCTCAGCTGGAGCACAGAGAGGTTTGTACAGCTGCTCCAGCTGTGCCAAAGCCCCCTTACCTCATTGCATCCAGGATTATCCACGAGCTGATGGCTACTGGCATGGAGAGGCTGGCCAGCATTGACAGGATTCAGGACTACCTTGTCTCCAATGACAACCTGCAGAGAAGTGCAGCATCAGACAAATTTGCACCCTGAAGAAAGCTCATTTTCTTCCTTTTTTTTTTTTTTTTTTTTAATGGAAGCTACAGGAGGAAATCACCTTTTTGCAGTCTGGAGAGATGCCAGTGTTCCACCAGGATTCTGCTTGGTTCAGAATTTAGCTCACCAAACTCAAGTCACTGAGGCAAAAACCCCTGTGCTACTGGACTCAGAGCCTTGCACAAGATGCAGACTGAGCTCTGGTACAGATGGGGCTACAGGATAAATGATGGCTGATTGATAAATTCACCGTGTTTATGAGCCAAATGCACCTGGCCTGAACCCCAGAGCACACTGAAGCTTGTGACCTCCTGTTTTTAGGAATATTCTATACCCAAGTGACTCAGATGTTGCAAAAGAAGGGATTAAAATGGCAATACATTTAAAGACTTCCCATCAACAGGAGCATTTCACTTCCTTATTACCTCACTCCTCACATCCCAAGTGATGACGAATTTTGATTCTAAAGCTGACAACACTGAAAACCAAGATGTTAATTATTCCTTCCAAACCTCCTGAAGGAGCTCAACACTTCCTACCATTTTGAATTGAGCAGGAATTGTGCAAGGCCAGCCTAATTAGGTCCCTTATTCCCTCCAATGTTAGATCATTCCACGTTTCCAAAATACAAGTTACCATAGCAATTTTCCTCCCCCTCATGACAGCATAGCAAAAAGGTTGTTCCTGCATCACCATCACGCACTGGGAGATGTGTGCATTGCATGAATTGCAAGGCAGGCCTCCCAAATGCAGCCTGTGCCCAAGGGGAGGCGTGAGGAGCTGCTGCCAGCACTTACACTGTCCCCGATGGAGCGCAGCTTGTAGAAGGGCTGGATGTAGAACCAGGAGCCTTCATTTCCAGCTTCATCCAAGGTCACCCTCATTGCATTCTTCTCTAGCAGAGCTGGAAGCCTCTTATTTACTGTTAAGTATTTGTTACTTTTTAAGTGAAGCAGCTAGAATAAGAATCAGAGTTCAGTTCTAAGAATGCTCCTCTTCCTCCCCTCAACAACCCGAGCGTGCATGAGACAACTGCAATGTTACACAGGACTGCAAACTGAATTATGTACAGGCACTGATGGATTCAGGCACAGCCCCACACACTCAGAGACACAGACCAGAACACCTTCAGTTAATCCAACTGTCCCCTGCTCATGGACAAACACATGGAGATGCCCTCACCACTTACAACAACCTGCTCAAAAAAACCCAGGGCAAAAACTTGTGAAATGCTGGGCACTGAGTGGCTCTTCCTGGTAAGAGGCAAAGCTGCCCTTCTCTTGCTTTGCTTGGTCTCATCAAACAGAAAATCTAACTATTTCTATTGATTTTCCTTCTCTGTGTCAGTTTAAGTGTCAACTAGGCCCTGTGAGAGGATATTTGGTGTTGTACACATGCAACCTTCCAACAACTCTAATGAGGGCTCTAAGAAGCATTTCTGAAGAAAACAATCAATGGTGATCTCAAAAACAAACACAATTAATAATGAAAAACTGACCTCATCATAGATATAACACCCAGGCCCTGCTTCCCAGGATGCCCCTTCAGAGCACAGTGAAACCTGGACCAACTACAGCCCCTTGATCATGAATCCCAGAAATCTGAAGTCAACTGAGCAGGGAATTTCCAGCTAAATCCTCTCCAGCTTGCACAGATGTTGTTCACAGCCTACCTGGATGACATTCCCATACTGGATGACTGTTCCCAGCAGTTTTCTGTTTTCAGTTTCATTCTGTTTCTTTTCCAAATCCGCCGCGTGCTGCAATTAAAGGGGAACAGTTCAACTGCTGAGTGTTTTAGAAAAGGGGGTTTTGCAAAACTCCCTTTTCTTCGAGATTATTTCAAAGGACTGCAAGAACAGCAAGCATCTGAAAGAGCCTGATTTCCTCCTTTTCCAGCTTCCAACAGCCTCATTTCCAATTCCCTTTTTCAACTGTTTGGAGAGATAGACACACATCATTTAAGTAACCTGCAATTTGGGTACAATTGGACAAAATTTTGGAATAGAGCTTGAGATAAAAAGCTCAGACAAGATAGAAGGCAGAGATCGAGGGGGGGAAAGGTGAAAAAGGGATGGGTAACAACTCCAGCCAGGAATTGTGTTTTCCTTTCTATTGATTTCTACACAAAGAAAAGACTCTCAGCTTTGAGTCTTTATTTTCCCTTGCCAAGAGAGGCTCCAGATGCCCTCCAGGCTGTGTTTTGTGGAGGATCCTCTATGCAGCAGGATCCCTGGGAAGGCACATCCAAATGCCCACTGCAGCTCTGGATTTGAGAGTTCCCCACTCCCCACACCTGGGCTGGTGCTCCCTGAGGTGATGGCTCCTCTGTGCTACAGCTGAGCATTCCTGCACCACACTGACAGGGAAAGGAAAGGGAAAGCCCTTGCAAAATGCAATTATTCTAAGGACACAAAGACCTAATTAATAATTAACAATGAGCCTCTTGGCATTCTTGTTTTAAAAGTGAGCTATTTGGCCCAGGCTGGTTTTCAACAATTCCATTTGGTGAAGAACTTCTCCTTCACTTTACAAGAAAGACAAGGTTTTGAACTACAAACATAAATCTGGATTTGCTTTAACTGCTATCTGGAGGTGGAGAACAATTTAAAATTGGACTTTCTAGGAGGCTGAGCATCAAGGACTGTGGTTTAGCTCCCAGGTCTCAAGGACTGTGGTGGGTCCAGGTTTCTCCTGGAGAAGAAAAGTGCCCACAGTTCCTCAGTATAGTGAGCTGAAGTACCAGGACAAAGGAGCAGCTATGTGAACTCTGTCAGGGAATTTCACCAGCTCCAGCTCACTCAAAATGTGCTTCTTTTTGATGCTGTGCTAGCTATGAAAGCTGGTTTCTTACTCCAGGAGAACCTGAGATACAGCTGCACTTTTAAATTCACAATTTTAGTCAGTCGTGCAACGCAACACAATTTTCTCTGTACAACTAAAATACAACTTTTTTCCTGTATTTCCAAATATTCTGCCAAGAAAAGGTTTCTTCAAGAAACCAGAGCCCTCCCAAATAACAGCAACCACAGCCAGGACTGCCCTGCCACACTGGGTGCCACATTTATCATAAATACAGAAAATAATTTTTTCTGTGAAAGTACAACTGGGACTTAGGATGTACCTCCAAAAGCACTCCCCAGACCTGACAGTCACTGCAGGAGAATCACTTTTCTGGCCACTAGATGTCAGCTCCTCAAGCAGCTCGGATGCTGCGACCACAGAGAGACAAGTGTCCCAGATTTTAAATCCCTTAAATGGCATTAACTTAAAATAACCTGACCTCAGCATGGAGCACTCCATGGCAGACAATAAATTCCACCAGCAGACAAACAGAAGCCAAAAAAGGCAAGTGATGGTGATGAACACATCTTGCATCATCAGCTGCGTTGGAAATGCAATGCACTGATAAAGGAATCTCATCCTGGGCAGAGCTCTCAGCTGTGAGCACAGGCACGAGGGTTCAGAGCACTCCATGTGCCACCAAGTGGAAAAGGTGACCCATGGACACACACAGGACTGGCAGGAAGAAGTTTTGGTAAGAGTGATGTCCATGGGACACAATTATTTCAAGCCCTGGGTCACTGCAGACCTGATTGGTCCCATCATGCCCAAGTGATGCAGATGAAATAATCCCCAATAAAATTGTACAGCATTCAAAGATTCTCAACATCAAGCAGGTCTTGGTGGGACATTTCAGTGCAAACATTACTGGGCTCAGGCTGATGCTGGAAAAATCTCATCCTGGAAGAATCTCATCCTCTGTTTCCAGGACTCTGGCACAAAAGGAGCAAGGTCAGATGAGCAGGGACAGGTCTCAAACACCCACACTGGGATGTGCTATGGGAAGGGGAAGCAACTCCACATGAGAATGTAATCAAGGGCAACCCCAAAGCCTTTCTGTTCTACAGGTTGCAGCATTTAAACTCCATTTTCTGTTAAAACCCATGAACTCTCCCTTTCCCTGATACAGCCAAGCACTCCAATCCTGCTGCCACAGCCTCCTTCCCTTATCAGCATGAGAAACACGGCCCAGGTGAGGGAGTTCTGTGCTACCAGAATAGCTCTGTCCCTGCCAAGCTGATACTTTTGGGTTATAAATACATTTCTGGAAGCAGGAGGAGTCCACCAGTGGGTCTTTGTGAAGTGCAGGAGCGAGGCAGCCATATGGCAATCAGCAAGTGACACTCTCCTACGGGGCCATTTCGTATTCCAGGCTACAATGAGCTTAATATAGGCCTAAAGAACCTAAAAATACTTAGAATTGTAATTTTGACATGAAGTACTCCAGCTATGTAATTTTAACATAAACACTGAGTTTATTTAACTCTAAAGTCAACAGATGGTATTTAAGTTAAGTTGGCTTTTTTTTATATAGGAGCTCTAAAAACAGCAATCAACTGCCTTACTGAGTTTTCAGCTGCTGAATGTCAACATTTTACCCAGAAAATATTAAATACTGCAAGCTAATACGGAAGGAGAGGCTGTCTGGCCTTCTAATTACTCATAATTACCCATCAACCTTCCCATGTATCAACAGCAGCAACGTTTGTTTGAGCAGCCCCGATAGATTGATCAGACCAGCAGCTCCTGATTGCCCAGGCTGGGATGCTGTGCCTGAGACTCCTCTGTGCAATTGTTTCAGGGGTCCCTTTTTCATGCTTTTAACACCCAAAATGCTCCCCTGGAGCACCATTATCTCTACCACAGGTTAGAGACAAGGGCACCCGGGGCCACCCCAGGATCATGGACACAGTACTGGGGGACACAGACCTTAAGCAGGAGCAGGAGGGGGTTGTGTCCACTTCCTGTGACATGGACAGAGCCCAGGGAATGGCTGGAGCTGTGTCAGGGAGGTTTAGGTGCAGATCAGGGAAAGGTTCTTTCCCCAGAGGGTGCTGGGCACTGCCCAGGCTCCCCAGGGAATGGGCAGAGCCCCGAGGCTGCCTGAGCATTGCACAACACCCTTGGGCACAGGGTGGGATTGATGGGGTGTCTGTGCAGGGCCAGGAGCTGGGATGATCCCTTCCAACTCAGCTTATTCCTTGATTTTGTCATCAATCAGAGGATGGAAGCATCCCCAAAGGAATCTCAAAAGGAATCTCGCACGCTGATTTATTTCCACGCACACTCGGCGTCTCCTCATGAGCTGTGCCAGGCTTGGAAATCCTCGTTTAGAGCAGGCTGGGTGTGAGTGCTGAGGGTGAGGAGGGCCCTGCAGAGGGATACTCACGTGCAGTTTATTGAGCAGCACAGCATCCGTGGTGCTGTTGGCTCCTGGCTTCGCTGCCTTCCAGAACTGCTTCTGCGCCGAGTAGCGGTTCATGGGACACAGCTTGAACAGGCAATCTGGGAAAACATGGAACAAGCACAGGGATGGCTACAGCCAGCCATGACTGTCTGGATTCATGCTGCTAACGCTCTCCAAATACTCCAGCGGCAAGGAAAGCTTTATAAACAAATTCCAAAAAGCTCTCGATCAGACAAATGCTTTTCTGAGCAACAGGAATGTTGCCCCATGAATGATAAAAACTAACTGCTGCTGCCAACATCTGATGCAAGAACAGAAAATTTATAACTTGTCCCAGTCAAAAACAGTACCAGACTAAAATGGGAACACGTTCCAGTGCTTTCCCAGGCAAACAGACTTGGTTCCTGCATTTTCAGCTTGGAGTTTTTGTACTTCAGCAGGTAAACTCTATCAGGCTGGGGGAGGTTTGCTTTGGATTTGCTTCTTGTTTTCAGTTTAGTTTTTAAATCAAATCCCTTCTATTGCTAGGGAAAACAGGGTAAAAAAATAGGAAAAACTCCTCACCTAATGAAGTGGCAGCAGCATAAAATACCCTCAAACAACAGCCTGCACAAGCACAGACATTCAAGGCATGGCTTGAGGTAACACCAAACCCCTCAGCGTGTCAGGTTCTGTACCCAGAGCAGCAACACAGTTTATTTAACATTCAGCCTGGCAAAAGTCAGGAATCACAGCTCATTAGTCTTATTAAAAATACATTTCTGTATTAGAGATGCTAACTTATCAGTAACAAACCCACATGAGCTGCAGTGACTGTTTCTCCCCGTCGTCGCCAAGCAACGGAACACGCAAAAAAATAAATTCAGCTCTTCGAAGGCAGCGCCTAAAGTAGCAGCTCAGAAGTTCAAACAAAGTGCCAGAAGAGGCAGGAGGCTGCTCCCAGCCCCTCTGGCAGCAGAGTGGATGGAGGGTCTCAGGCTCCTGGTTGACAGAGCCTTTCTCCAGGCTCCTGGTGAATCCCCACGGCCGAGCACAATTCGGGAAGCAGCGAGGGGAGGAGAAACCCACCTGGGGTTCATCCTCAGTGCCTGGAAAGCAGAGCTGCTTGTTCAGGGACACTCTGAGTGCACATCAAGCAGAAAAGGAGCAACCTCATGCTACAGACAGGTCATGGCAGCTCTGCCAGAGGCTGCTGAGACAGACCTTGGGTAATTTCACCTCTGGATGCTGTTTGAGATGGACACATCACTCCTCTCATGCCTTTCCCCCAGTCCATCCCCAGAGCACACCAGGCAACAACAAACACCTTCCACAGAAGGGCAAAGAGCTCCAGAATGGTTTGGGTTGGAAGGAGCTTAGAGATCACCCCATTCCACCCTGGTTCACCAGCCCCGGAGCCCAGCAGCAGACCCAGCAGGAGCTGGGACACTGGGGAAGGACAGAGCTCAGGGCACAGGACAGGCACTGAGCTGCATCTCTGCAGAAACTCTCAGCTCCAGTTCCATCACACCACCAGCCCGGGGCTGCTGAGCCACCAGGAAAAGTGCAAACCACATTCCCCAGGTTTGTGCTCCTCACCATTTCTTTCTTTCCCATCAGGATGATTCACAGAGACTGACAGCACAGCAGAGATTCAAAAAGCCACTGCGGGCTGGCACTTGGAACTAAGACTCTGCATTGTAAGCAACACACCAGTTATAAAATTTTCTATTTTTGCTTAAACCATCAGTTCACACAATGACAGCAATTAACACACAGAACTGCAGAGAAGAATTAATTGTATGCTAGATTTAGTCACAGTGCACTTCTTTCCATCCTTTTCAGTCAAGAAAGTTGTCAAGTTAGACTTAACTTCCAAATTGTTAACTGCAGGCAACCCCTTCTTCCTGCCTGAAGCACCCAGAGAGGGCTACAAGAGTTTGACCTTGTCCAGTGCAAGAAGGGAAAGCATAACGAGTTTTCCTTAGGTTTTCTGCCTAGTAACAAAGCTACAGATCTAAAACAAACAATGAAAAGCACCCAATAGATTTTTTTTCCTAGTAGTTTTCTATGAAATCTATTTCTGAAGTGGCTGAGAAGTTCAGCTTTGCCTTATTCACCTTCACATGGCCACCAAATGCATTTCGGCACAGGTCAAACTACACGAACTTTATGGCCAGAAGACTTTCAGATCTCCAGACCCCGCTGCCTTGGATGTTTACAAAGTCAAGGATGTGCTGGCTGAGCACCATCGTGGTCATTGATCTGTAACCCACAGTCCTGATGACAGCGCAAGATAAACCCGTGCTTGTCAGACACCGTCCTGATGGAATTTAGGTCTATCTCTACAACAGGAGCCAAAAAATCCACAGCCAAAAATTGAAAGCGAAGACAAAGCAGCCCAAGCCATCAGCTCTTTGCTCCTCTCAGGGATTCGAGCAGCTTTAGCCACATAGGAAAGGTGATAAATAAAGCAATTACTGCACAGTAACGACATCTTTTTATAGACTGTTTGTTGCATATTAACCAGGAAGGAATGCATTTTCCTTTCAGATCTTCATGATACACAGTGAAAAATGGCAGAATTGCACAATGAAGAAGTATAAAAATAAAATACTACGTCACTGCTGATGAAACGATGATACATGAAGCCTGAACACCCAACAAAGGTCCTGCAGGAAAAAGGGATTGCATAATCCTCCACCAGCCCAGCAGGATGATGAATGCCACCCGGGCACGGATTAAACGTGCATTCCAACGCTTGCCAGCTAAATCCTGCTCCTCCGTCAGCGATGGCTCTGCACGGAACAAAGCCAGGCTGCAACTGCGCCACGTGAGGGATGAACGCTCCCACTGGAGGGACACTCACAGCCCACGTGGGCCTCTGCCACCTGCAGCTCCCCGAAATATCCCGGCCAGGATTGGCTACCCTCCGCGTGCACCAGCAGCAAGGATTCTGGGAAGGCTAGAAACCCCCGTGTTCCCAAGTATTTTGGGGTTCAAGGAAGAGGGAAACTTGCCAGCAACGTTATTGCAACTGCCAGTTCCTTCTACCCCTTCTTCTTCTTTCTGCATTCCTTTCTTGAGTGTGCTCCTTCCCAACCCAGCACAGATCCCAAATTTCCAACCCTTCCCTCCAGCCCAAGCAGTCGCATCTCAAATGCCCAATTTTTGCTCTCAAAGCACAATGAAAAACCTGATAAAGACTGAGCTTTTGCTTTCCTTACAATGGACTCCACCACATGGGAATTTAAGTCACATTTACATAGTACCTTAAAAAGGTGATTTGAAAATAAAATGGAAGACTTGTCCAAGTCCAAATACCAAGGCTTGAGAGGTTGAAATAATATAGAGAAGGGAGTTGAGTATTTCAGAGCCCACCCAAGACATCTTCACCTTCTTTCACACAAAACTGCCTAGTAATTCCCAAGTCAAACAATTCCAGTCTCCCCTTCAGAGGCTCTTCCCACTGTTCTGGGCATTAAGTGTTGCCATTATGTCCATTCCACCCTTGGTCCATGAGGACAGCTCACAAAGCTCACCCAAAGCCGACACCCAAAGCTCCACCAGGCAACACCTTTCAGAGAATGGCAAGGATTCATGGAATTATGGAACGTTTTGGACAGGAAGTGACCTCAGAGCTCATCCAGTGTCACCCCTGCCAGGGCAGGGACACCTCCCATTGTCCCAGGCTGCTCCCAGACACATCCAACCTGACCTGGGACACA
Organism: Thryothorus ludovicianus; assembly: GCA_013397245.1. Classification (NCBI taxonomy): domain Eukaryota; kingdom Metazoa; phylum Chordata; class Aves; order Passeriformes; family Certhiidae; genus Thryothorus; species Thryothorus ludovicianus. Next base: position 398,612 of record VZTB01012331.1, on the reverse strand, counting down.
CTCTGGGCACCTTGTACCAGCCCTGCCCACCCTGCCAGGGAACAATTCCTGCCCAAAATCCCACCTAGCCCTGCCCTCTGGCACTGGGAGCCATTCCCTGTGTCCTGTCCCTCCAGGCCCTTGTAATCTGTCCCCTGTATTTTTCTGCAGCTCCTTCAGGTGCCATCCTGGCTGCTGCCAGAGCTCAGCTCAGTTTTGGGGGGCCCCAGCCCATTTTCCTCCCTCTGCCCTCCTCCAGCACGCCCATTCCAGAAAGATCTGGAAGCACTCTCAGCTCCAGCCAGGCTGGTTGTGCAATCCACCACTCATCATTTTTTCCAAATCTCCTCTGCCTATTTTAAGCACTTAGGAGAAGGTCTTCACCAACTTTTCTGCAGTTGGAGAGAGCAGGAATCAAACACTTCGTTGGCAACAGAAAGGTGTGTCGTTATTTTGGGTTTTCAACCCAGACTCTCCAGAATGCCAACTGGAGAAAGGTAAGAACCAAGAGAAATTACTCCCCCTCACAAAAATCATACTTTAGGATGCTTTCAAATGAGGGAAATCTTATAAAGATGAAAATCTTTAAATAAGTCACTTACAAATCCACTGAATATTTAACACCAACACAGCTGTTTCTTCATTACTTGGAAAAAACCAAACTCAGTTTTTTGCACAGCAAAACTAAAATTAAAAGAAAACCAGCAATTCCCTGCTGAAATTTAGCATTTTCTCTTCAGACTTTTCTATACTTAGATACCTGATATTTTCCCAAGGCCAAAGCCTGCTCACAGGAGAGAATAAACATACAGATAGTATCTTTTCTTTTTATTTTAAATATGAAAGAATAGCAGCAAAGAAGAAGGAACATAGCTGGAAATGATGGAGATACTGGAAATAGAAGTTGTTGACTTTGTATTTACAAAATTGCAGAGCTCTAATACACTCACAAGGATTGTAATGCTCCACCAAGATGAGGAATTTATTTAAAGACAGAATGAAGACCTCTCTTGTGCTCAAATGCAGTATTTTCACACAGGAGACTTAGAGAATAATACAAAAAGCACATATTCAATCACAGACAAGTTTCACCTTTTCAGAAACCCTTGGATTACTCCATCATCTATTTCTATACTTCTGTTCCTTCTGAGATTTAAAATTAATAGATGACAGCCTAAGAGGCTCAAAGAATATAGAACAAAAGCAGCTGCAGAAATGTGTTGATTATTAATCATTCCTGCATTTCCATGAAGAGGGAGAAAAAAAGAACCTGATCCTACTGAAATGACTCTTTGAGAGGAAAAAAAATCCCTTCATTTTCAATCTGCAGCCACCAAGCTTTGCTGGGGGCACAGCAGCTCGGATCAGAACAGGGGTTCTGGGGTGCCAGAGGAGCTCCAGCACGAAACCAAACCTGCACCCTCCTGCACATCTGGCCTGGGGGAAGAACTCAGCTGAATTCCAGCCTCGTGCTGCCAACACTTCTGCCATTCCACAGGTGGGGAAACTGAAGCAACAGGTGAGCAGGGCATGGAACAGGGAAATCTGGAGCTGCCAGGATCCCTGCACGTGGACACTGGGGCTGGAGCAGCCTGGGACAGTGGGACTGTCCCTGCCATGGCAGGGGTGGCACTGGGTGGGATTTAAGGTCCTTCCCAACCCAAACCACTCTGGGATTCTATTCCAGGCCCAAAGAACTCGCAGCAATCACACCCTTCTGCAAAGCAGCCCCATCACTCAGGATCCAAACCCTGAACTAATTACATGACAAAACTTATTAGAGGTTTCTGCTCTGGTGACGTCTGTTACCTCCCTGCTTTGTGCTGCTGCATCTTGGGTTTCAAGGGCTTTCAATGCCTTGCTTTTTAAAGCAGAATAAAGGGGGGAAAAAATCACCCTTGCAACCAACATTTAAATTGAGAGCGTGCACAATTTGTGATCTAAATATATTTTAATTTTTATGTTAAAATAACCACCCTCAACTCCTATCTGCAAGACATGAGGGTAACCACCCTCTTTCTATTATATTCATTTATGCAAAGCCCTACCAATGGGAATTGCTGCTCCATTTGTTCAAGCTGTAACAACACAGGAAATAATGTAATTGTTATTAACTTGGAGCTGAGGTATCAAAGCAAAGGGAGAAGACTGAACAGAGATTTCAGAGAGAGAAAAATTATCTACCTGAGAGCTGGACACTGAATATCAATGTCTGCTAAAGCTATAGCTGACCTGAGAAATGCACCTTTAAGTAAACACCTTGTGTTCCAAAGAGTTCAGAACACACCAGTGTTTGTTTTATTTCTACACATAACCTCTTTGGTCTCCTTCAAAAAGAAAACTGCTACTCGAAAAGAGAGAAATATTTAGACACTGGATATACAGGCAGTTCCAAAAGGAAACATTTGCAGGAAAGACCAGATGCTTTTTTCTATCTCTGGTACAGAGGGAAGATGCTGCGTGAAAACAGAGAGCCAGAAGGGAGAACAGCCCAAGCAGAAAGGGAAAAAACCCTAAACCCCAATGATTTAACTACAGCATCTACATCTGACAGCCATTCAGGGTAAAAAGCAAGAACACCATTCCTCTCCTCATCATCACGATGGATAATGTGTCCCTGGATGGGCACACTGGCTACAAGAGCTCTGAGATGACAAAACAGAGCAAGCTCCCTCAGAGAAAGCTGTTAAGGACCCAGAGGATACAGCAGGTATCCCCTGAAATATTGAGGCACAGCCTCGTCCATGGACACAATGGGTAACTTCAACCAGGAGAAGCTATTTAAGATAATCTCTTTATAAAATCATCAAAGCACCTCGATGGCTCCTGGCTGACAACAGATACAAGTCAGGGAAAAAAAAACCAACTCCTCAAGCTGAGAAGAGGGGAGAAGAGAGGAAAAAACCTCAAGTGAAGGGTTCAGAGCTGCACACATGGATGGGAGCTAAGCCAGGATGCCAAGGAAGCTGCTGGTCCCAGGGAATGTTTCTGTCTTTGCTCAGATCCATCTGTGGGCCAGCATGAAAAGAAACCCTGAACAAGAGGTCACCTGGACAAAGTGAAAGGCCATCCCTTTCTCTCCCTCACAAATGCTGAAAATCAATTTCCACACACAGGGAGAAGGATTCATACTTTGTATGCAGGGAGCTCAGCAAACTAATGTCATATGAGCTGCAGAAGCATTTCTAACTAAATTGTTGTGGCTCTAGCTTTTGTCCCAGCCTGAGAGCTGGATCCTTGACCCAGGCAGCCATTCCCAATCTCCATTTTAACAGTTTCCATGACAAACCTCCCTGTGAGACACCAACACAATCCTCAGGACAGGAACCCTGTGACATCCCCTCCTCAAAATCTCTTTGGGTCTTTTCAGCCTTCATCTTACTCTGGCAGCAAACCAAAGTGTATTTATTTTCTGGCCAAATTTCATTTAATTTTGGCTGCTCACCCCTTGGATTTCACTCTCACATTTGCTTCTTCACTTGCTCCAGCTCTTCCGGATTAAAGTTCCTGCTGCAAACAGGGCAGGAAGTGGGGGCAGGAGGCAGGGAAAGCTTGGACAGTCTGAGCACAGGAAGAACAAGCAAGATCAAATTTCAAACCCCCTCTGGAAGCATCAGTGTTGACCAGCATGGAAAGAACACTGTTGTGCTCCTAGACAGAGCTGACTGAATAGCACAATAAAAGTCACTCCTATTTAAAAATGTTTCATCTGCGTGTCACAAGGAATGAACCACCACAGCATCATGCAAGAGAAAAGGCAAATTTTTCAGCTGTTCAATAAAGCAGCTCCATTTTCAGCTCTTAAATGGATTTGGCTTAAAGAAAAACTGCATTGCCAAAGAAAGATGTAGGGAGATTAAATAAATATTTGATAATATTATTGAAGTCTTGGTTGGAAGAATGGAAGAAATAATAAAATTGAATTTAGTGCTTCAGTTTTTCTTACACTAATGAAGCACTTGGGATCTCTTGCCTGAATTGCTTATTTGTTTCTTTCCTTCTGCACCAGGTGCTGCCCTCCTGAAGTCCAGGCCCACTGCCTCCTGCAGAATTCCAAATGCAGGTTCACAGGGCTGGCAGCCCCTGGGAGAGCCTCCTTAGCTCACCCCTCCCTCCCAAGGGCAGAATTAGTTCCATTCCTGGCATAACACCTGCAGCATCCCTTCCAGAACTCCACTATTTCTGTATCTAACACACTCATTTTTGCAGTTTCATGCCATGATTTTCCTCCCTCTCCACATGGGCATGGCAGAAGAGAATTCCTCCCTCTCCCAGCAATATCTGCAGGTTCCTCTGTCCCACAGCTGCCAAGATGCAGGACTGGTCAGTGGTGTTCCTGCCCATTTCCCTCCAGGATTTTCTCTCACACCTTTCTGGAAGAACAAGAAACTTCATTTGAGGCTCTTCCAGAAAGCAAAACTGGAAAAAATAATGACTGTTTTTAGCAATGTTTCTTTCTCTGTATTTTCCAAGGCAGCAACTGCACTTTTTGTCACAGCACAGCATTGACAACTCCTTTTCTAACCACAGTTCCCACACCATGGATCCTTCCCTATCACACTGCCACGTGCCCACCCTCCTCTCTGGATGCAGCCAAGAGAGAGCAGGCTTTGACAGATTCTGAGTGAATTCTCAAGCTGGTGTCTCCTCTGCAGAGCTCACAGAGCACAGCCAGCTGTGACCAACACTCTGGGCAGACATGGGCAGCACCCAGGAGGTTTGAGCTGCCACAGATGTTCAGCCTGCCAGAAATTGGCTTAATAAAGAAAAGATAAATGCAAAAAACTCAGGCCTGCCTTAACTACAGCAAACAGAGCAGAGTCCTGCTGCCCAGCTGTGCTGCATTCCCAGGCAAAGCCAACAAAACACCACTGCCCACATCTGTTCTGAGTCTGGGAGTTTTATTCCTTGCTTTCTGTCGCTGGGCTCGAGCCTTTCGCCTCCCCAAGGCCTCTCCCTTCTCTCCACTTTAAACAGTCCCCATCCTCTTTGGCAGGGGCCCAGAGATGCTCTGCTGAGGCCTATCAAGAGATGCAGCTCAATCTGTCCAAGCTCGCTCCAGCGCTGGGCGCCGCTTCCCCTCCCGGGAACACAGCACGGAAAACGCCAACAAATCATGCAGCTAATTAAAACCTGGCCTCCAGAACGTAATCTTAGCACTGAAGGCTGCACTCTGGAAGTCATTTTAATAAGCAGGTTATGCTGACAAGGTGTATACACCCCGTAAACACAAGTGCTGCCATATATTGCCTTTGCAGCAGCAAAGCAGAGCGTTACAGCGGAGACTAAAACTGCCAAGCACTTCTAAAAAGCACAATATTCCAGTCTGACAGCACTTGAGAGTTAAGCTGTGCCAGCACCGCTGCTGAAACACAACACACAGCTTCAGAGATCAGAAATGAAAGTGGAAAACAGTCCCTGGAGCAGTAAAGCAGCCCCGTGCAGGCAGGGCTGAGAGCGGCGCGTTACCAAAAAAGGGAAGCGAACGGCGGGAGCCAAGGCAGCAGAGCCCTGCTGGATCCGACAGCTGGATCCCAGGCAGGGATGGGGAGCAGCCAGCCCCGGGCTGCTCTGCAGATGGGAAGAACAAATGTTCCGTGGCCCTGAGAGGAAGCAGAGGCTGCCAGGACGGGCCTGCAGGCGCTCACCCCACCGGCAGCACGGCCTCGGGGGTTCCGTGGGGTTGGCAATGTGGGGCTGCCACTGCCAGAGGAAAACCCCCAGAGACTGTGAGACACCCCCATGGGCGCCCTGCCACCACCTGGAGCCCCTGAGAGCCACACAGTCACCAGGCTGGAAGAGACCTCCAGGATCATCCAGTCCAACCCATGCCCTAAAACACCTCAACTAATCCACTGAGTGCCACATCCAGGGCACCTATGCAGACCATTCCAGTACTTCACCACTCTTTCAGTTAAAAACTTTTTTTCTAACATCCAACCTAAATTTCCCTTGGAGCAGCTTAAAGCCTGCAAAGAGAGCCCCAGATCCCGGGGATGCCCCGTGTGTCCCACAGGGATGCAATTCACCTGCTGCCCAAGAGCTTCCACACCAGCACAACACCGAGCTGCTAAAGAGAAACTGCTCCTTCTTCACCTTCAACTGAGCTGTCGTTTTCTTCTCTCTTTTTTAAACGCACAGACGTAATTAAATTTATTTTTGCCTGCTCTCCTAGCTCATTGTCTTCCAGCACAAGAAGCGGAACATGCTATCATCCATCTCAGGGACGTTTCATACACGCTCCCAGTGTGAGCCTTCTGCAGAAATAAACACTCTGTTAACTTGGTGTCTTATTTTCCAGCAGACAGAGCAGCTTCTCTGGCTCCCTGGCTTATCACAGCTGATTATTTCCCTGGAGAACAGGCTGTGAGAGCCCACAGGAGCACCAAAACTCCATGGGATAAACCAAGGAGTTAAAACACACCTGGCAAAGAAAACCACAAGTTTCACTTCTTTAAGTGAAAACATGGAGCAGAAGGGAGAGCAGCACAAGCAGAAAGGGAAAAATCCTTCACTTCTTTTGCTTCTTGCATATGAAGCCAAGAAATCTGGGTTTAGGTGCTGACAATGCCTCCCTTATTGCCCTGAAATCCTGGAGACAAAAAAAAAAAAAACAGTAACAAGAATATCCTGTGTGTGTGCCTGAAAGCTCTACAGAAAATAAATGTATTCAAGCTGCTTTGTGCTACAGCTATTTAAAAACTTCCTTTTCCACGAAGAACAATAATTAGGTATTTTCATTGTTTTCAGCCATCTTTCAAGCTGCCTTACTGACACAATGATAACACATGAATCAGTGAGGGAGAATGCAGGATTCAGAAGTGATGGATGGGCTGGGAGAATTATTAAGTAACACCAGCTGCACCACTGAGGGCATCCTACACTCCCATCCACCCAGAGTCAGCAAACACAGGAGCCTTGGCTCACAAATACCACCTCTGTCAGTAGCCTCAAAGCACAAACAACCTTCCAAATGCAGAAAAATGAACTGAAATCTTCTTTTAACACTGTCTGCTCCTTTCCCTTCTCTTCCTTCATTTGTTTTAATTACTGTCTTTATTTCCAATTATTAATTGTATCACAATTGCATTACGACTGTTTTCTGGTTGTGTCAGGTGGTCCAGTCTCTGCTTCCAGATCTACACCAGTTTTGTGCCTTCATTTGCAGGATTTCAGGTTTCAGATGAATTTAATGAGTTTTCAGATGAATTTTCCTTTTCTGCACAAAATCCTGGCACTCAGAAACAGCAGAAGCGACCAAAAAAATCTGATTCTGTCCCACAGATTTGATAACACCAATTTCCAACTGTGGGTCTGCAGAGCAGGAGGTGAAACCCTCTGGTGGGGACATGCTGGGACAGCCTGGAATGGTGACACGTGGCCAAGGCAGCCACACTCGAATTCAGTGCCACAGAAGGACCGAGCCCAGGTGGATTCACAGCCAGGTTGGAGCATTCCAAAAGCTCCTGGAGCCTCTCTGGCTCTGCTGTAAATTGAGGGTGAGTTCTCAGAACTTCACCCCACCTGAGAGGTGCCAGTGGCTGGTTCCAGCCCCAAAAACCCAGCCCTTGGCACCCTCAGCTCCAGGAGGGCTCAGTGCCAGCTCTCCCACAGAGGAGGTTTCAAACAATGCTGCCCAGATTTATGGCTCCAGAGGAACACTGCAGCAGCACCAGGTAGCACACACCATGGTACTCACCTGCAGACCACAGGAATAACTTTTATCCACAACTCCAACCTTTGGAAAAAACAAGATACTCAACCTCGCAGTCCAACAGGCAAATCCCAGATAAACCAGACAAAAAGTATGAAATCTGGATTGCAAGAGTCCTTGGTACTAGAGATGCACAAAAAACAGATTCAGAAATAACTATTTCAGTAAATCCCATCAGACAATTGATGTTCTCCAAAGGCTCCATCATGGAATAGTGCTGATGAAATATCTGAACCTTATTCCAAGATAATTGGTACAAATAGAACAAAAATTCCCCTCAAAGCATCTGAGGATGTGAAAGTTATGTAAAAAAAACCCCAAAAAACTGAATGAAAAATATGTGAAAAGCTGATTTTCTGCAGTTTCCTGAGCTTTTCATCTGGATGAGCCCTTGGGACTTGCCACGTGTGTTTCTGATTTTACTGAGATGTGAGGAGGATGCCACCAGGAGCAACGAGATAAATTTGTCTGCGAGGTCTCTGGACTTTGAAAAGGTGAACTTCACAATACCAACCATGCCTTGTCTTTGCCTATTGAAAATATTCCAGAAGTCTGCTACTTTTCCATTCAAATACACTAACTGCACCTTAGGTATTTGCAGAACAAATCCACAATTTTTTTACTAAAGAGCACTTACAATCCTACATGAAAGGGAGATGAAAATCTTCTCCAAGAAAGGATTGTGGGTCTAAACAAAAGGTATTGGCTGGCACAAACTCAGTGAATTGCATTTCCACCATCTCTTGCAGAAGCAGAGACCCATTAATGACCAGGAGTGCCACTGGTGCCCTGTGGCAGCAGATTTCCCCCCTTGCTCATTCAAAAAGCTTTGAAGGCTTTTTCTACAAGGCAAAGCCACTGCAAGTATGGATAAAAATGTGACAAAAACTCTGAAGTTGAGGAGAAACAGATGAGCTGCTGGAGAATCACGTGCACTGCAGAGCAGTTTCTGAGCCAAACTGTGAGAATAATTCTGTGTTTTTTACAAGGCAATATTGAGGCTGGGAGTGTGACAGCAGGTCAGAGCAGGGACAGAACCGAGCTGCACACAGGGATGGAGCAGATCTGCTATTCCAGCCCTGAACTGCACTACACACACTGCCAAGTGTTATCATTTCCATGCACATTATCTGCATTTCTTTGATATAACATGTCTGGAAAGTTGTCATCAGCTTGCCCACACTCTCAGACACGGTGGCCCACGTTTGGGGACACAAATGACCGCTAAACTGAGAAAGCTTCCAGCCTGCACTGCAGGGCTGCTCGTGGATCCTGAGTGACTTCAAACACCCCAGCCTCACCCCAGGGAACAAGATTTTCTTCCCAAACATCCCTGCGTGGTACTTTTCCTAATAAATACACCCAAACAGTTGCTGAGTACAAGCCTTAAGCCATATGCCTGTAACATACACAAATCAACTTTTTCACTAAAAATATTTAAACTGAAACTGTTGATAAACCCACTGTGATGGAGCAGATGGATCCGTCAGTTCACCATCAGAACACCCTTTTCCTAGATTAAAAATCTGCAGAGGATTTTCAGAAAAGTAACAGAGATTAAAAATTTGCAGAGGACTTTCAGAAAAGCAACAGATTAAAAATTTGCAGAGGACTTGCAAAGAAGAAACAGGCTAAAAATCTGAAGAGCACTTGCAAAGAAGTAACAGATTAAAAATCTGAAGAGCACTTGCAAAGAAGTAACAGATTAAAAATTTGTAGATGACTTTGAAGGAAGTAGGAGTTGCTCTGAACATCCTTGAAGGTGCACACCACGAAGGGGCAGAACCACAGAATGAATTAGGCTGGAGAAGACTTTTGAGATCAAGTCCAAACTATGACCAGATACCTCCTCATCAACTAAACCATGTCCATTGAATGCCATGTCCAGTCTCTTTTTAAAGTGGTTTAAACAGTTCAGAAATGCACACAGGATGGACAGAGAACTTGACTAAACCCAGAGGTCCACAGAGGCCACCATGGCCGTGAGGTCTCCACCTCCTCCCTACCCAGCAGTGCAGGGAAATCCACTTTGCTCACATAAAAGCTCCAGCCTTGCCCACAGACCATGTGAGCTCTCCCCAAGGGCTGCTCAGAGCTCTGGACAGCAAAAATTCCCAGGATTGCCTGCAGGAGGATCCTCCCCTGCTGCTGCCTACTCCCACCCCACGCTCTGCTCCATGGCAACCCTCCCAGCACAGCGGGGAAATTCGGGCAGAGCAGCACCAGAGGATGGCTGCGAGCTCAGCCCCGGCTCAGCAGGCACCAGGAGCAGCTGCAGGGCCAGGGCAGCACCTCAGTCCTGGGGTAAATCCCAGCCAGAGGCTGGGCTGGCTCCAGGTGAACCCAAAAAGCCCCACCCTGGTGGCACCCAGCTCAGCAAATCCTCACAGGATGCTGCCTGCCAGAGCTCCAGAAGAGATGGGGGAGGAATTCCTGTGGGTCCATGTCAGAGGAAAAGAATATTCCACTGGACACCTTCCTTTCCCCAGCACCACAAATATCCAGCCTCTATCATCTACTCCCATCATCCTCAGACTTCTGAGTTTTAAACAGGGATAAAAAAGTTACAGCAGCCATGTGGTTCCCTCCTGTACAGTCCATCAGTTCTGGTTTTTGTGTATTTACACAGGATTTGCTCAGAAATTCCCTTTGACACATTTAGGAACTCTCACTAGCCCACCTGACTGCTCCAGCAAAACCTCTGTCCAGAACCAGCTCTGCCCACACCACTCCCAAAGAGCTCGAGGACAGAAAACAGCACAAGGCAAACCTCACCCTCGAGAACATTCAGTGTTGTACAGAGGAACTCAGTATTTATCAGGAACAAAAATCTCCACAAACTTACCTTTACACTTGCAAAACAATAAATATTGATAAACAAACGTTCTCCTTTCTACTTACCATTATCAGGGCACTATACCTTTACACTTTAAAAACCTAAATATTGGAAGCGTGGTCTAAATTAGCACAGTGCACAAGATACTGCCAGTGAATTATCCACCAATAAAAACCACATTTGGAGGCGGGAGAAACTCTGGGAGCTTCCAGCACGCGCCACAGAACAGATATTCAAAGCAGCTGAGTCACTGTGGTTTTCTGAAATGAGCCTCCAAGCAGGACTTGAAGGAAGGAACATTAAGTGACAGGCACTTCAAAATCTCTGACAGATAAAAGTTTTGCTTTTAAAAGTTCCTGAGTTTTTCAGTCTAAGCCTGCAGTTTCTTTACTTCACACTTTTTTATCCCTTTTATTTTTGGTTTTTGAATACTTTGATATCTAGCTCCCAACACAATGTTCAACTTCAATCCTGCATTAAACATCAGAGCAAGGAGCAGACTTCTAAAAACCCAGAGCAGACAGGCAAATCCAGCAGCTCCTGCACAGCAAAGGTACAAAGAGAACAGCCAATGCAGACATTGGAAATACCTGGAGGGAACACAAGGTACAGCAAGGTGGAATTAATTCAGTGTGAGACAGACAGCTCCCCTCAACCCCTTCCTGGTTTTAGGCAGGAACAAACCTTGGTGAAGGATCACAAGATCCCCAGCACAGCACAAATGTATGCAGCCAGCAGGTATGAAAATAACACTGGAAGCTCAAAGAAGGCAATTTCTGCTCAGAAAAAAATCCCCTGTCCCAGGAAAGGGCCTGGAAATAAGAACCAATTTTTAAGATTTTTTTTTTCCCCCCCCCAAAGAACTTTACTTTTTCTCTGAGGTTTTGGGTGGTGCTTCTTTTTTCTGCTGAAACTCAGAAAATGAAAACCTTGGGTATTTTCACGTTCTTTGTCAGTAAGGGATTAATGGAGTTGGAAGAATAGACCATTTTCTCCTGTTCAATTCTGAAGAGTTTTAACACATCCTGCAAAGCTCAGCCTCAGCCCAGCTGCAGGGCTTCCCCTCAATCAGACACTCCATAGAGGCAGAGAATTATTCATTTCTTCCCTTTACACCTCTGCCTTCAAGGTCCTCCCAGTATTGCTCAGCACTGAGGACTGGGAGCACTGAGCAGCTCTGCTGATTCCTTCTGATCTTTCAAGGTAACTGCACCTAAAAAGTAAAAACTAAACGTGAAAACACATCCTCTCAGTTATTTTTGCATCAGGTAAACACTATTAAATTAAATGCCAACTGTGATATTAAGATTAAAAGGAGCTCCTGTGAAGCTCATAGCATAAGCTACTACAGTTAAATACAAAATCATCTCTATATTCTGTACTCCTTTCTCCTACAATGTTTATTTGTTTATATATACATATAGAAATATATACATGAACCTGAAAGGAGACTGCAATACAAATAAGCTGTTACAGCCCAGAGTTCTCTGCAGGCAAATTCTGATCCCAACAAAGAATTATCTTCTGTCAAGTTGCCCAAATCTTCACAGAACACAAAAACTTGCAGCACATGACAGGCTGCATATGGAAAAAATTATATTTGGGATTAAATCTTATAGATCATATTTGAAGGATCTTCTCCTCATTGTCATTCTTCATGACCAAGGCCATCTGCCTGACAGAGAGTGGGAGGAAAGAAATTCTTCACTTATTTTAAAGCTTGTCAATGCCAACCAAGAACGTTATTTGTAAAATCTATATTGCCTTCAGATTTACCCCCAATGCCAAGGCTGGAGCTCGGGGTGCTGCCATTCCAATTTATTGAGGGAGCACTTTGCAGCAGGGCCGGATTACTCTCCCTGTGGAGCACATGCAGGGCACAGAGCCACCAGCCCATAGCACTGCCAGACTCTCCTACACCAAACACACAATTTTAGTTTGTGTGTTTCCACCAGGAAAACGTGGTGATCCAGTCACTCTTACAGCACCTCGATTTCTGATCAGTTTTTGTGGTGATCACCCGAGTATGGGCCATGATTTGCTTTTCAATCAACAAGGAAAATCAACTTCTGAAGGTCAGAACTAAGTCAACACTACCCCAGCAAAGCTGCACAGAAGTGTCTGCTCCAAAAAGCCTCTTTGCCCAATCCTGGTGTTAGGACACCAGGAGCAACAAGTGAAAGGCACCAGGATGCATTTGCCATAAGAATCCAGTACAATGTGCAGGAAAACGCTGTGGTTGAGAAGGGCTCTGTGCTGAAGGCATTTGTGACCAGGAAACATCCCAGATCCACCACCTGGTGCTGGCAAAGCAAAGCTGAGAGCCTGGAGCATTTGCCAGATCAGCACTGCAGTTCCTGCTCTTGGGAGGAGGCTGGGAAAGCACCAAAGCCAGCACCCAGCTCACCCTCCTGGTCCTGTCCTCCCCTCAGGGGGGACTGAACCCTTCCCCTTTCCACGCTGGGGCTGGTCACACTCTGATAATGCTGAGATTTATTCCTCTTTCTCTGACAATAAAACACAGCTTTGTGGCAGCAGGAGCAGCTGTGGGCTGGAATCCCCAGCCCAAACCAGCCCCTTTGGACTGGCTCCCAGAGAGAGCTGGGCCACCACCAGCCCAAACCTCTGGCCCCAGGGCTGGTCAAAGCCAACTGCTGCTGGCTGCAGATCACGTGCTGCTCCAAAGGGGAGGGAAAGCATTTTTGCAGCTCTAGCTCAGATTTTTTCCTTTTCAGGATGGCTGCTCCCTCATCCAGCTCCCTCACTTCCTCATGCCTGCAAGTTCTGTGTTTATTTTTTCCCTGTATAATTTTTAACCTCGGCAAATAAAAGGGTTGACATTCACTAAATGCAAGGTCTAAGTGCTACCAGATTGCTTCTGCATAGCACAGCTCTCTGTACCCTCAATAAAACTCAGCTCAGGCATAATTTGCTCTGGTTCAGGCAGGGGAGGATCCTGTGGCAGTGTTTTCAGCACTGTCATGGTTTCTCTGCTGTCAGCAGAGCTTGCAGGAGATTTCTTACTCTGAACATCTCACTGAGAGCTAGAGAAAGGCTCTTCAACCACAACACAAGGAGTTATGTTTTCACTGAACTTCTGTACATTACATAACCAAAACAGATGATAATTGCCAACACTGAGGGCTCAGTGCTGACTATTTTCACAAATTAGGAGTGAAGAAGTGTTAGCCCTAACACACAAGTCCCTCGAGTCCCTCTCTGACTGAATAGCTGTTCATTAGAACAGAATTTTCAAGGCACACTGACTGCAGTCAGAGTCAATCTGTAATGGCTATTCTGGTGTTTCCACACTCATGTGAGACATGAGGCTTCTTTAACACATTTGTCAGGGACCACTAAAGCTAATCCAGGATTTTTGCAACTCCCTACCCCCAGCCAGCCCCTTGCCAAGCAAACAGTTTATTCCTAAAGATCCAGTCAGGTGCTTTTCAAGACTGCTGCTTTGAGAAGCAGCAAATCCCTCCCCGGATGGCAAAAACAAGATGCAAAGCAGTTCTGAGACAAGAACCCTCACCAGCAGCTCACTTGTTTCCTGAAGTTTGGCTCACAAACTTTCAAGTCAGCAAAGCCTGGAGGGTTTTAGACACTCAGGCCCCAGATCACCAGGAGCTTGACAGATCAGCACTGGCACCTCCATCTCCACCCAGCAATGTGAAGAATGCAGCTGGAGGGGCTGGAGCTGCAGGGGGATTGAAGGAGAGGCACCACACTCAGGTGTTGACACATTAAGCACCACACTTCATCCTGAAGGATGAATGCAGATCCTGCAAGGAGAAGGGCAGAATATTCCATTCCAGCAGTGTGGGAAGGGTGGAAGATGAGAGAGGCACAGAGTGTTTGCTGAAGACACCTGGCAAGGTCTGCCTTCCCTCACAGCACATTTTTATGGCTGGCTCTGCTGGCAGCCTCACCACTCTCCTCCTGACTGCTCTCTAACACAAGAACTCACAGCTTTACCTCCCTGAGACACCACCACTGCAGTCAGCACTCCTGCTCAGAGAAGAACAGGCTGCCCAGAAAATCACAAGTGAAATTATTTAACTTCTGGGTTGGGTTCCTCTTGGACTAATGACTTCCATGTGGCACCTGGGCACAGCACCTGTAAGGCCTCCTTGATATGAGTACTTGGCATGTTTATCTCTTGTCTTCTTGAGTAAATAACCTAAGCTGAAAATATTTTTGAATTGTAACACCTTTTGAAGCATAAAGCCTTATTTTGTAAGTGAAATAATTGAAGTTTTGAGTATAACTTGCTGCTACTGCAATCAGCACAGAACTTCACTGTGTCCTACAAGCAAGAGGAGGGAGATGCTACAGAACTGACTGAAGTTTGACACAGATGAGCTCCCCAGGGGTGTCACAGCATCCACCTGCTCCCTCTGAACAACCACGACCACAGCAAATCCAGGGAAGAGAGGAAGTCAAACCTGGTCACACAGAAACGTCCAGGGGAAAAAGCTTGAGAGGCCAGATATGGTTCCCTAAAGCTTACTGGGGAAAGCAGACCTAAAACCAGAACTCCTGGAACATCAGCATGCAAATGTAGCTGTGAACTGGAGGATGCAGGAGCAGTCACACCTCCTCTGAGTGTGTGCTTGACTCAGGAGCCAAGGGGAGCCACGGGGCTGTGCCTGCAAGCGTCAGCACTTCCAAGCTGGAAATGCTTTCTGAACCAAACCTGAGCGCCTCTGGCACCAAATGTTTGTGCTCCCACACATCCAGCACAGCCCACAGCTCAGTCCTGGCAATGTCTTTAAGGAGCTACAGCTGCTTCTGACTGAGCACAAGCACTTCCAACCTCAGCTGCAAAGCCCTGCCACAAGAGGTATCCACTGGTATCTCCAACTCACTGACCATCAAATTCCCAAAGCTCCCACCAAACTGGGAAGCATCATTTAGATGATCCTTGTCTAACAATGTATTTGGGTGTCTCAAGCACCCAACAGCAGGTGAACACAGCTCCAAAGAACCCCAAAGAGAAGTGAAGAACAGACAGCTCACCCAGAATCCCACCCCAGCTTGTCTAATTTGTATTTTTATGTTTATACCCAAATAACCAACTTGCACATGAGAGAACAGTAATTCATCACAGCTCCTGTACTGCAAAGGAACAAATCTTTGGCTCTAGGTTACCACAGCTGGATAAAATCTCACCTAGGGCCAGGTCAGTGAGCCTGGGCACAATAAATGCCCTCTCAGTGAGGAGTTCTGGACTGCCAGCAGGATTTTACACCCTAGACTGTACCTGAGGCTCTCCCTTAAATCTCTCAGCACTTTAGATAATGAATGTACAGCTCAAGATGTTCCCAGCACCTGGGAGACTTCTGTCCTTGCACACTGGGTTTTTTCCACACAATTTATGACATTATCCATCTGTCTGCATCCCTCTGAATGAGTGAGACTCCTTCCCCTGCAGAGCACTGGGGCTGGGCTGGCAGAAAACACAACACCCACCCTGAGGCTGAGCTGAAGGTCCTCTGCAGGTACCTGAGACTCCCCAGCACCCCAACTCTGCCAGCTCACAGGACAGCCTCTGAGAGCCTTTCAAAAGGAGCACTGCAAAATAGATGGGGTGCACAAAAGAACACACTTGACTACTCTAAATATTAAGCAAGCCACAAATTTTAATAACTTTGCTATATTAGAAGATAGGCACCAATGTCACCCCACCCCCACAACTCATCAAGGCATTTCACTCCCTTGGGCTCTTGTGACTAAGTATAATATTTCATTAAATATCCTGTTCATACTGGCTTATGTACTAGGGAACACACTAATTTTAGAAAACTGATTAGCTAGTTCTTTCTAACCGAATGTTATTGTAGCTAAGGTCAGATTTTGCACTGAAACTATGGCAACAAAGCCACAGTATTCTTTTGTCTACAAGGTTGGGACCAGGTTTATTAACAGAACTGCTCTACTTAATAGCTCAGCACTGCTTTTTGGCAATCCCTTCCTCAAGCCTACCTGAAATACCCTGAGCTTTCCACAGGGAAAAGGCTCAGACCTGCAAGAGTTGAGAAAAAAAATAAATGTTCAAAAGAGCATTTTGCTTATTTCTTCAATTTTAGTGCAAAGTCAACCCCCTTTGTCCCACACAGAACTCATCAGGAAGGAACTGCCACCCCCATCTGCAGATGGACCAAGTGCTTGGATCAAAGTTCTCCCCAGGAGTTCAAATAAATCCCCTCTCCTTCCTCTGCTGTACCTGAACCAACAGATTGGGTTTCACACAGCGTCCCAGTTATGCATATTAATGGCACTTTCTGTTTCAAAGGGGCTCTGCTCTGCCTTCATCTCCATGCCAAACACCCCAGATGAAAGCACTCGAAACCCACAAGTTGGCACACAGCTGTTTGGCCACAGGACTCTGGGCACAGAGCAGCAGAAACACAACCCAGCCAAACTCAGCAGCCTGTGCCTCACAGGGCCAGCTCCGAGTTGAGAACCCCACCTGTCCCACCCAGCTGGACAGACCCTCCAGACCTGTGCCACACACACCCCTCCCCCTGAGCTCAGTGTCCCAGCAGTGGGACACAGGAAAAATCCCAACCAGCTCCAGGAAGCCAGTAATTATTTAGCCATTTATCTCTGCTAAGCACATCAACAGAGAATCCCTGAAGGTTTGGGCTGGGACCTCAAATCTCGTTTCATTCCCACCCTGCCACATCAGGGACACCTTCCACTGTGCCAGGGTGCTCCAAGCCCCATCCAGCCTGGCCTGGGACACTGCCAGGGATGGAACAGCCACAGCTGCTCTGGGTAAAGCACCCCAGGCTCAGGATGGCTTTGGGGTATCCTGGTACTCCACCACAAACAACCTCTGACTGCACCACACACTCGACTGGCTTCACAGGCCAGTAAGGCACCACTGCAAGAGATGCAGGAAATGAAATAAAATCAGCTTTCCAATTCACTCTCCACCATAAAAAACCCAACCAACCTTCCCCTGATTCCCGCATCCCCCTGATCTGGGTGTTCCCCAGCCTTAGCAGATAGAAAACAAACTTTCCTGCATGAAAAAGCAACACTCCCAACTTCCCAGCTTTTTTTAAATACCTAAATGCTGCAGTGGCAATTGTCCCCAACATCTGCTTGCACGTAGGCTGCAGTGGGCTAAAGTTTCACAATTCAGAGGCAGAATTCAGGATTTCTTCATCTTATAAAGGGCAGCAAATTCAAATGTGTACGAGCAGTTGGCAGTTTTCTAGTGCAGCTCTATAAATACTGAAAGATTCCTCATCAAGGCAGCAAAATGTATTTTAGATTTAACTATATCCTAATTCAGCAAGACTGAAAGATTTTTTTTTTTACTCAAAATGTTCAATGTTACAATTTTGAATAAAAAAAATTATAGGCACAACAACAGACTGTATTTTTATCATTTTTCTCTTTATGAAACAACCTAAAAGTTTCTTTTGATTTTACACTTCTTACTTAGATTTTTACGCTTTTTGGAAAGGGGGTAAGAGGCATCTTGTTTCTTTTTATTGTGTTTGGCTGTAAAACAGAGAAGTTGGTAAGTGGCTATTCACTATTATGCTCCACTTTCTACTTCTGGTATTCAGCAAGAGCATTTTAATCTGACTTGGACATCTCAAAATTGGAAAGGAGTTTCTATTGCAAGTGATGGATGTCTCTGCAAGAAGGCATTGGCCTCAGCACTCAGGCACTCCCCAAAGCTCTGCTTCCTGCATGAAAAACAAATCCTGCTATTTGAGCTGCTAATATCAGAGGAGAAAAAAAAAGAAGCCATTTAAACTCCGGTTTAAATATCCCTTAAAGGAATCCAGGAACCTTAATAACTAATGCATCCAAGCATTTCAGCAGCATGAGAAACCCCACGTTCAGAAGGAAAAGAAGCCCAAAGTTGGCTGTGCAGCTCAGCTCTATCCCATCCTCTTCACCATCACTCCAGCTCAAACCTCTGCAGAACACCCACTCCAACTCAGCTGAGAGAGTCAAACAACTCAGGCTATTTCCCATCAAAGTTTAAAAAGCTGATATCATCCCTTTCACCACAGCAGACCAGGAAAAGTGTGCGTGGAGAGCACCAGGCTTCAGGGCTGCCCACTTACTGGAGGCTGAACACAGGAACCTCAGGCTGATCCCACAGAAAATTCGTGATGAACGCAGGGGGTGGCACTGAACCACCCCAGAGCCTACAAAGGGCATTACCTGCTGCTCATAGCCCTCCAAAACTAACAGGCAGATGGACCTGGTTATTTGTTTCAGCTTGTTTTTTCATTTTCAGAAGCATTTGGGAAAATTTCGAGTGTGATCCTCCAGCTGAAAGAATGCCTAATCTGAGTCCTGATGCCAAACTGTAAACAAGCTTGCCCTAGCTAAATAAGGGTAAATAATGTCTAAGTGTGCAACAGAATCCCAGAGCCTCCAGCAGACCTGCATGAATCACAGATTTCCTTCATATTTTTCCTTCATATGGAGTTTCCTTCATGTAACACAAAGCAGGAGTGGGGAGGCTTCAGATCAATGATGGTAAAGCTCTGAAGGACAAAAGATAAAAACATTTCTGCTGGGGAGAAGCTCATTGCTGAGCACAGGGATAACTCAAGAGCATCCATCAAAAATCTGGATATTGGGAAGGAATTGCTCCCTGGAAGGGTGAGGAGGAGCTGGGAAAGAATTCCCAGAGCAGCTGTGGCTGCCCCTGGATCCCTGGCAGTGTCCAGAGCCAGGCTGGACATTGGGGCTGGAACAGCCTGGGACAGTGGGAGGTGTCCCTGCCATGGCAGGGGTGGCAAAGGATGAAATAAAAGGTCCCTTCCAACCCGAGCCATTCCATGATTCATGCTAAATACAGTTTTTATATCCACACAATTATAAATTAAAGCTGCCTGGGGAGTTCCTCCTCCTGCAGCTGCGAGGCTGAGCCCCCAGGGCTGGCCCCCAACACCTGCAGAGGCACCAGCCACAGGAGCACAGCGTGGATTAGGATCAAAAGAACAAACAGAATTTGAACTACTCCTCTTCTGCTTCACCATGAGGGTATTTTAAGTCTAAGATATGGGTTCATTTCTTGAACATCTTGCCAAAAAAAGAGTGTTGCCCAGCAACTACTAAAACAATATTCTGGAAGGAGGGAGCTGCTGGACAAATTAACCCAGTGAGTGCCCCTTTTTGCCAGAGTTCCAAGCAGCTCTTGCAGAGCTGCTGGAAGGCTGGCAGACAGCTCTGCATCCCAAAGAAAGAGCTGTAAGGAATTTCCTGAGAAGCCTGTCAGCCAGCCTGCCTTGCTGTAGTAGCAGTGTCTTGCATTAAACAAACACGCTCGGCTTCGCGCAGGGCTGCGCTCCAGAACAAATGAACACAAACAAACCTCTGCAAACGCACAGCCACGCTCACTAATGGAGCACAGAGCAGCAGCTCCAGCACAGAATCACCAGCCCTGGGCTCTGCTGCAGCTCCACCACCACGGCAGGCTGGATTTTCACCCGCAGAACAAGGATCTCTGTGTGTGCTCCAGCAGGAATGGTTTCCAGTGAAAGCAGGGGCTCCAGCCCAGCTGAGGGTCAGCTCCAGTTCACACTGCCCACATCAATCCATGCAGGTTGAAGGGAAATTCATTTATAGCCACTCTTCAGCTGCACAGTCACACTCAAAGATGGCAATTAGAGCTTAATAAAAAACATTAAATGTCTTTTCTGTTTAAAGAGGTGCAGATAACTAAGGGAATGTCAGTCCCTTTTTTTTGGAGGCTCATACAAGTAGGATTTCTTCCAGGAATCTCATCTGTACACAGTGCATTTACAACAGTTAAGTACAAAAAAAAATCTCTTTTGCATATTAACATTTTCAGAAAGAAACACTCTAATGAATGTACTCTCTAGTCTTCATATTTGAAAAGCAGTTTTAGAGGACTTTTAAAAACTGTTTGGAGCTGGAGGCATGAAGGGCCAGAGAAATGCTGTACTTGAAAAACAACCCAAACACACCCAAACCACTCTATTTAAAGTGGACACAGAAAGCCAGAAAAAAATAAAAAAAATCCACTGAAATCTCAGACCATAATTACCATCCAACCTCAAACCACTGACCTCAGGTGCTAAATAATTCTGCCTGGGATGGAAAAGAGTAAGAACACGAATCAGCCTTCACACCTCCAAGTGCTCAAAAGAATATTTTACTGACCTAGAGGCACCACAGCCTTTAACATGTGAAATAACTGCAGGTAAACACTCACAGGAACTTGATCATGCTGCCCTCGCTTCCTCTGGAGCTTTTTCCAACTCCAGCACTTCACTTCTTCCCATCTAATAACCCTGGTTTGTTTTGTTTTTCTTTAAGCCATCTCATTTACACTTTTACTCCACACTCCAGCCCCCTCTGACTCTCAGCTGCCTCTGGCACCTCACCCTTTTCAGGGCTCCCCCACACCAGCTCCATCTGTCAGCAAAGCCAGTCCTGGTGTCCTCAGGCTCCCTCTGCTCCTTCCAGGCTCAGCAGCTCTGCCTCTCCCAGCTCCCAGTCCAGCCCTGCTGCACATCCCCAGGCCCCTGCTGCCCCAAAGCCCATCCTTGCTGATCCCCCAGCACACAAACCCCTGGCAAGGGGCTTTTTTTAGGAACAGCTTCCTCAGGCAGGGCTATTTGCACACCAGCAGCAGGTTATCAGTGTTCATACTCACATTTAATATATGCTCACATCTAAGCACTGCTGCCAAATCCCTCTCTCCAGGCACAGGGAAGGTGCACACCCTCCCCACTTTGTGCTCAGCAGCTCTGCTCCATTTCAAGGGTCTGAAGTAGAAAGAAAATCCCCCACCCTCTACACCAGGGCCTTGTAGCTGCCACCAGGTGCAGGTGATTAAGTGCAGCCTTGGCAACATGACTTTTTACAACCTGAAGCACCTGTGCTTAGGAAAAAAGCAGGATGGATTCATTCTGCCACTGGATAGACAGGCTTGAGTTTCACACTGAATTTTCTTGGAGTCATCTATGCATATCTAAGCAGTCAATCTTGCATCTACAGATCTCTCCTCACGTTAATTAAGCATGAAATTTGTATTTACAACTGGTTTACATCCGCCCACAGAAGACAGATCTGCTCTAAGAAGCTCAGAACGACACTTCTGAAAAAATGAGAGCAAAAAGATCCCCAAGCCTGGCCAAAGGGACTGACCTGCACCTGGACACCTGGGAGCACAGGGACAAAAACCAGGTCACAGAACCACTGAAGGGTTTTTCTAGCCCTCTGTAAAGGTGTAATGCAAGCCACTTCCATTTGATTAATTTTCTTCTTGCTCCAAGAAGATTTTTGAGCATTCCTTCATAATGACCAGTGCCTGACCCCCCTCCTCAGGCCTGCAGCTGCTGTGATGACCAACAGGATTCACAGAATGGTTTGAGTTGGAAGGGACCTCAAATCTCATCCCATTCCAGCCCCTGCCATGGGGCAGAGACACCTTCCCCCATCCCAGGTTGCTCCAAGCCCCTCCCAAACTCTGCAGAAAAATGGGATATTTCCCATTTCTGGTGAAGCCAGGGTGATAAACTCCAGTATTATTTCTTCTGAACATGTTTATCATGGAAGGCATTTTATCTCAGACTACACTTACCGAGTCTGTGTATAAATAAGAGAAAAGCCTGCTAAAATTTTATGACTTTTGTTGCCATTTGCCATTAAGCATAAACTCGCCCATGAAAGCTTCACTGAAGTAACTACAAAGGTTGGAAAAGGTTCACACCATTCTTTCTCCCTGTATAAATTATAAGTAATATGAGAACATTTACAATGTCTAACCACGGTGTTTTATGTCAGACAAATGTCTCTCTGTACTTGCAGTTCCTAAACTGTGCTAGCAGGAATTGCCTTTTTCTCATTCTTTTCTCCCTCCGCCTCCTTCTGCACCCAGCAGCCTCAGTCAAATCTGGCTTTATTCTTCCACACTATTTTAACATCAAGAATGCCTCGAGTCAAGGCTCTGCTCCACATAACAACACTGTTCTTTCTTGGAGAGCTCACCACTGAATGCTGAAACTTCCCCAGGCTGCCTCTTTAGTGCTTCAATTATCAGCTCTTCAGTTTTCCAGGAAAAAGGGAGAAAAACTAACAAGAACTCACAGACTTGAGCAGTATTTTAAAAGGAGAGTTTCATTACATGTGACAAGTCATGGCAAAAAAAACAGCAAGCAAAAGGAGCAGTACAGATTGTATGTGATTTTCAAGGGCAATCACCTGCAGTTCTGGCCAAACCTGAATAGAATTGTGGTGATTCTGAGGCCCTGATAAAGGCAAAGCATAACCAAGGAAACAAGACTCATCCAAAGAAACAAGACACACAGTTGCTGCTACATCTGAAACAATAAAATCCAGACCAAAACTGTAGAATATTTCGCTGAGTTATTCTCTGGGTAAAAGATGAAAAAAGAATTCAAGGTCTTTGCAAATAAAATCCCAGTTAGTGCTTCTCTTCTTGTCTGAGTCTTTTCTTGAAGGAGCCAGCCCTTGCCAAACTGTGCAAAGCAGAGCACTAATTTCTTATCACTGAGCATAAGTTTCCTGGCAGAATGAAAGCAAAGCCCAAGGTAGCTCATATCAAATTAGGTCAGACAACAATACTTGTGGCAAACACTTGCTCCTTTTTTTTTTCCTCCTCCCTGGGGTTTGGTACTGGGTAATTAGAAAGAATGTGTGATAGAATGGAGAGAAATAAATTAAATTCCCAGGGATCCCAAGGAAAGCTTGGACACATCTGAAAGGCAAACAACTGACAACCCCAACCCTATCCCCTCACAAAGCTTTCCTCATTCCTGGGTTTGGCTGGGACAGAGTTCATTTTCTTTGCAGCAGCTGATGGAGGCACATTTTGGATTTGTCCTGGAAACTGTTGATAACACAGGGATGTTTCAGTCACTGCCGAGCAGATCTCTGCTCCTCACCTCACCTGTGAGGGCTGGGGGGCACAGACAAGCCCAGGGATATCCCAGACCAGGGGGAATCATTGGGATACAGAGCTGGGAGTGCCTGCAGAGATGGAATGGGTCTTGGCCCAACACCTGCTGCCCATGGGAAATGGGGAATCAGTTCATGACTTTGCTTTGCTGGTGTGTGAAGCTTTTCCTTCATCTGAACACTCTTCCTCTCCCAGTTCTCTCCCCCATCCCACTGGGTGGGCTCACTCAGGTTAACCCCCCACAGGCCCACAGACATTCAACACACACATCTGTCCTCATAAGCTGTCATTCATGGAAGAGGATGACACTAAAATATGCTACAGGAAGCACAGAGGTCAGAAATTGTTCCACATGGCTGCACAAAATGAATCATTTCTAAAGCAGAAGGGCAAGGAGCTGTCTGACCAACTTACCTCTGAATTTTTTGGGTGGGTTGTTAAGATCACCTGCTTCTGGCTGTACAACACATCGATCATCCACAAGGCTGCAAAGAAATGAGCAGTGAAGTGAGATTCCATCCCCCTGCAGCCCCTTCCATCCTCAGCAACAAAACCAAAGTCGGTCACTTGCAATATTTCATCCGAGTGGCCACTTCAGCAGAAGACATTCCCCAAATGCCAACTTATGCCAGATCTTTCTAAGAAGCATGCAGCTAATTTTTACTGTTGCCCAGAGCTATGCTCCTGGTAGGTGGGACAATAAATAGGTCATTGCTCCTGTGTTCTGCATCATCTTTATGTCCCCTGCTCGAGGTGCAGCCAGAACAGCCCATATTCTAGGGAGGTGACAGACAGCCTCAGGACAGGTCCTGCCTCTTGGACAGATTTGAGTCACGCTGCAAATGGGTTTATATGAATGGAGAACAGGAAAAAATGGCAGCTGTGCCAACTGGACACTGACCCTGTGAGCCCTCAGGTATTAAGAAATGGCAGGAACAGTCACTGCCACAATAAAAATTGACTCCTGAGAGAAATGAAGGCACAAATGCACCCTCCTGCTCACCAGGCAAACACAAGGTGAGGTGAGGGATTGAACCAACCTCTTCCTGTTCTGTCAGGAAGGGGGGGAGCTGGACAAATAAATCCAAAAGATCCCAAGAGGGAATTCCAGGACAGAGCTGTCTGTCCCTGCACAACCCACACAGGGTCAGCTGAAATCCCACAGAATACAGGGAAGAGTTAAGAAGCACTGTTCCCACTGCTCTGCCTCAGCAGCTTTGGATCAAGGTGGAATTGGCCTTCTCCCAAACACTGCTCCCAAACTGGGAAATTGCACCTGGAACCACTTTGGGGTTTGATTTGATCCCAAATGACTCAATTTGGCCCCTCACAATCAATCTGTCAAAGAGGCTTTCTACACAAACGTAGAAAGTAAAACTCCAAGGTCCAAGGTTTGAGAGGTCCATTCTCATGCAGAATCAACTTGAGAAAGACTGAGACCTAGAATATGAGAGTTGTTCCTTGCAGAGGCTGGTCACATGCAGGGAGCATCTTGAGACAACAATTAGAGAAAATAAGGAAGTGCATGAAAATTAAGAGATCAGAGAAACTAAGTGGGCTCAAAAGTTTTATGCATCTAAAATTTGCATGTGCAAACATTCAGACTGAATTGCTTTTTCCCCATGGATTTTCTCCCTACTCAGTACTATATACATATATATAGGTGCTCCAGCATGAATGGTATTAACATTTCAGCTGCACCTGCTTCTGGTGAACAAAGGGCCAAAAAATGTCAAGGAAATAGGTTCCTCTGATCATCCCATACAGATAATCTCAGTGCAATATATCCCTCTCATCTGAGATTAAGTTGAAATTAAAGAGGAACTTCCCAAACTAGTAAGAGGAAAATTTTCCAGGGTGAGAAACACAAAGGAGGATATATTGTACACCAGTAACCATCATGATGACAGCACTGAGTTTGGGAAACAGCAAGAGTAAAGTTCTGATTAAGCAACATGTCGTAGGAATATTAAATAGGAACACTCTTCAGAGGTTTAGGACAGCATTAGAATGTAGAGTGGTGTCTGCTCCTCAACCTTCATAACCACATAACAAGTCATTACACATCGTTATGACATCGGACTGTCAAAACTCCACATGGGCTGGAGGACAATTACACCAAATCTCGCCTTTGCTGCTTCAATTTTCTCTAGGACAAAGACTAAATTAAATACGGGACAAAGCTAATTTGATTAGGAAGGCTCATTAAGATGATAACGCATTTCACGTTTCACACAGCAATTAGGATTTCTGGCTTCAATTGGGCTCAGAGATACGTGGCCATGATAGAATGCAGTTACCTTAAAACAGCCCTAACCAAATCAAAGAGCAGGCTTGAACACTGAGGGCTCTTTAGGCCTGCCATGAGGACATCTCACATCTCATCAAGCCTGGGAAATACAAGTGCTTGGGGCCTGACACGTCCAAAAGGACCACCCATGGTGAAAAATATCTGCTCAGCAATGCCATCAGAAGCCACAGCCACTGCATACTGGTCATCATGCACCGCGTGGGATTCCACATGGCATAACAACTTTCTACTTGGTCTGGAATTATTCACTGCCAAACTCGCTTCAGGACTGGGAAGAAAAACAATAGGCAGATGTAGAGGATAATTCATGTTGCCAGTGCTCAGCAGATAGTATTTGGCCCGTTACACAGCTGATCCAGGACTGCAGAGTGCACGTGTCATATTTGACGAGGACCTGGGAAATTTGTCAAATACATTTGCCAAATACTATTCGACCAACCCTACTTACTACATATCCCTTGCTTTTATCATACCTTCTTTCCTTTCTGGCAGCATCCCATATTTTCTTCTCTTTCCTATAATAGATCATGGTGCATCTTCAGTGTCTGCTTCCTTCTCTGCCCCCTTTATTTTCCAGAATCCTAATAGCTAGAGGACTAAACCTACAAGTTAGTTTGGAGTCACTCAGGTGAGATTGCAGCCCATCGTTTCCTGCCGAGGCACTTACCAGGATGCTGTCTCTGTACCCTGCTTGGGAGCTCCATTTATCAGATGGCATCTGGGCTGTAGGCAGCAAAAACTGTGCTGTGACTGTACCCCCCCTGAGGCCCTTAGGGCTACTGGAAATGAGAAAGAGCAGGTTGTGTGTGTGCCCCTGGCTGGGCACGTCCCCGAGTGCTGCTCCCGCCCTGGGGACCAGGGGCCAGAGGAGTTCCTGGAGCTGCTCACCCTGCAAGGGCTCCTCCCCAAGCAGCACCCAGCTCCTGATGCTTGCAGAGGGTCAAACACTCCCTGGCCCTGCTCAGAGCTGTGCTCTGACTCCACGGCTCTGCTCTGCCAGCTCGTCCTTTTCCCACATGGAAAGCTACTTTTTGGGTTACTGGAGCAGCATTCACCTCTCCCTGCTCCAGAGCACCTGCTCAGGTCCCTGTGCAAGGCAGCACAAAGGGGCTCTGTGGGAAGAACAGGGGGCAGGAGCTGGCACAACACAGCTCCGCCTGCAGAGCTCTGGCAAAGCAGCACAAGGGTCAAAACATGTTCTCCTTTGATAGGAGAAAAACAATTTTGTCAGTAGGAGAAACCTCAAATTAAATCTCAATTTTAAGATCAAGCTAGTTGTAGTGGTGAGTTACTGGTATTTAAACCCCTTGGCTCGGGGATTTGATTTTTTTTTTTTGTTAGATATATATATTTTCTAAACCACTTCCACTGCCTGTGCTACATCCTTTGTGCAGACAGCAGAGTGCACTGGGGTCTGTTCATCCCTGACTGGGGGAAGGGCAGGGAGGGACAGGACGGGACACACGGATGGACACGGGACAGACAACAACATGAAAATTGTTGGATTGCATTCATTCCCCTCTACCCCTTCACTGACAAGGTTCTTCCTCCCCACCAAGGACATGAAACTGCACCACAGCCACTGATCCGCTCTCCAGCCTCCCAAAATCTACCTCACCATATTCACTTGAGGCCATTTTAAAATTTAGGGCTAATTCTATCCATAAAGCTCCCTTGCTTTAGCCAGTATTCCCTGGGATCAGGCTCAGGAGAGCCAGCTGAGCTCTGCTAGTCCTTCTTAGGGTGTTTTTAATACAAGAGAACAGCTGTTCTTACCCCAAAGTGCTAATAAATCCATTTGTTGAGCCCTCTGCATAGAGAGAACAAATATCTCCAATATGAAGGAAGCTCGACATCTTGTCAGTCATCTCTGGCTTATTGCCCCTGGAAGAAAGAATAAAGAATAAAGCACAACATTAATCAGGCAGAATTCCTTGGTGCAGCTACCAGAGGTTACAGCAGCAGGACCCTTTCCTTTGATTGTTGGTTTGTTTGAAAAACTGAACAAGTTCTCGCAGTGAATTTCAGGTATCAAAGAAAACCCAGCAAGCCAGAGAGCTTGCTTGGAAAAATAAACCAGGGAAAAACAAGCAGCTACTGGCATCCCATTCCACGTGGGACTGTTTCACAGGCAGGCATTCATCCCAGAGGATGCTGCATTTCAGAGCAGCTGTACCAACCCATTCCATCCCACCTGCCAGAGGGAAAGGGGGAGAGGGGACTGCTTCAGTTTAAGGCATATTTGCATCCAAATCACATTTCTTTGCAAGAATTAAAGGTAGATCTAAATAGCCTTTAAAGGCTCTCCTTTGTGCTGGAATGGTGCTCCTGAGAAATTCAAAGTATTGACCTGATTCAAGGCAACATTTTTTGGTCATGTCAAAATTTTGACATGACACCAGCAGCCTCCTGCTTACACCTGGCGGCTCAAAACCAGAATTAGGTGAAGAGCCACTCAGCATGCCTGACAACAGATTTTGCATGCAAAAACACAAAGATTAAGATTTTTCAAAGTCAAATGCTTTATGAGGAAACCAAATCCCTGTGAAATCTGCAATACTTCAATCCTGGGTTTAAAATAGATGGCTTAAATGTAACACTGAGGAGACAGACACCGAGTGTTGCCAATTTCCACTGTATTAAGAACTTCATTTTCTCTAAAGCCCCAAGTCCAAATGACACAGGACCCACCTGTCATTTCAATAAATAGAGGAAAAAAGTGAGTTTCAATCAGTCACAGCAACAAAGAGACAACATGAGCCTGGATAAAAAACCCAATGGAACAGATTTTCAAAGGCATCTCTTCCAAGCCCATTCGCTGGGTTTCTGGAGATCTTCCCAAGCCCTGCTGTTTGATCAGAGAGTTCAAAAGGCCCAGCCAGCCCCTGAGCTCGAGGTTTCAAACAGCAGGAGCACCAAGGCTCCTCCAAGCTGCTCCTCCTGGCAGGCTGTGAGCCCTGCCAGCCCACCCTCCCACAGGTGAGGGAACAACTCAAAACACCTCCAGCCTCTCTCTCCACCACAGCCAGAGAGGGCCTAAATGGTCCAAGAGCAGAAGAACTGAGCAGCAGGAAATTCTGTTTATTCTAGAGCACAGCCCTGCCTGCCCAGGGATAAATATCCCCTTTCCCTGGACATTATCTTGTTCACCAAAAGCATAAGGATCAGGTTGTTAGGCAAGGTTGGAGCTCAACAAGGACAGATTCATGGAGATCTAAAAGGTGGTGTTTGCAGCTATGAAAGGGCAATAAAAACCTAAAGTTACACTTTTCCTCTGAAAAGCTCCAAGCAGCTCTCCCTCCTCACTCCCAAAGGATCTGTGCTGCTGGGAATAACAATAACAACTTTCATTATTATTAAATCAAAGCACACCACAGACATTCTATCCCCCTAAATCTGTGCCACTGGCACAATGAAAAACAAATCCAGGAAAACCAAGAGATAACAGGCCAGGCTGAAAAATGCAGGTAAAGGGGTCTGAGCTCCTCTGGAATCAAAGCTGGGTGCACACAAAACCAAACCCTTTGGCTCCAGGTTGCTTTTTAAATGCCAAGTCCTTCAGCCACTGCATGCTACACAGTCTGTTCCCATTCTTTCTTGATAAGTGGACAGAAAAACACTGCTACCTATTTTAAGATATATGCCACTGAACATACAGAAATATGCAGAGTGACTGAATTAGCAGCACTGGAAATACAACTTTCCCCATTTCCTGACTTGGATGTTAAACTACCAACTTCAGACTAAAAAAACTTTTCATCCCTCAAAATTAGGCTCAGCCCTGAATTAATACAGCACAAAGTAAATGCTGTGTAAGCCAACAAAAACCACAGGTACCCCCAAATTAACCCTTTCTACAATGGCATTAAGGTTTCCTTTCCAGGCTGTGAGGGGGATTACTTGTTCCACACAAGAGGCAGATGTTCAGCACAGCTGTTCCCAAGGGCACGTGAAGGTCAAAATTATTGACTTCCATTAGAGCTTTCTTCTTGGCCCAAAAAAAAAAAAAAAAAAAAAAAGAAAGAAAAAAATCTCAGACCATTGCCCAAAACCAGCTCAGGGATGGACAAGCCAACTCCCACATCACTTCCCAGGATCAATTTTCTTACATTTTCTTCATGAGGAAAACCCCAGCAAACCATGACACTGTAACTCTGACATATCATGATACTGCAAACCCCTAAAAAAGCTCTTCTGCAATTTACTGACAATTCCACTAATAAAAAGTTTACCAGCTTTACCCATAACCAGAGTTCTGGGTAACAGCAGGGTGGTGTTAGGCCTGGCAGCAGTTCAGTGAATTGAACTGCTGGGCTCTTCACCAGAGCATCCCTGGAATTTCTGGGTGATCTGCAGAGCTGGGGCTGGGGTGCAGCCTGGAGTCCCAGCCTGGGCAGCTGTGCTCCTCACAATTCCACAATTCCAGCTTTCTGCAGCTAGGCTCTACAAAGGGCTCATCTGGTACAATAACCTTGCTCCCCAAGGCAAAAAAAAAAAAAAGTCCCCACGGATGTCCCCAGTCCCCCTTCTCCTGTACTTTGAATATGCTCCAACACCCATCAGTGTGATGGGATCTCCATCACCTTGGGAAGGAGGGAGCCAATTCCCACTGGGGTGAGCCTCTGATGAAATACTGATTTATCCTCAGGCTCCCCCACAGTCAAAATGAACGCTGGCCATTCTTTCATAGCCAAAGAGCCAAAACCAGTCCCACTGACACTGCTCCCTGCAAATGCTGCTGCTCAGCTGGGCCAGGGCTCAGGGACACGCTGGACTGGCAGAGGGAGGAGGGACTGAGAGACCCCACTGGCCTCCCACCCAGGAGGGGAGAGAATCACTGCTGCACTCATCCAGCCTCAAAGCTTTTTACAGCCTCCTCACATGGGACTAACAAAACCACTCCAGTTCCTGGCATCACTCAACAATCAGCCACCTCAGATGGAGTGTTTTCTACCTTAGACCACTGGGAAATGTGAAGCAAAAAGTAAACCTGGAAAGTTTTCAAGAGCAAAGTTCCCAGGTCCCTGGTTTGAAAATCTTTTTCTAAAAGATGCTGTCAACAGCAGCTGACCACACTGATCCTCCCCAAACCAGACCTCTGTGGGGGTCACTTTTGATTATTTTCTTCAGCAGGACAAGCCAGAAGCAGAGGCAGTAAAAACCTGTCAGCCTTGGCACATTTATCCCAAGTTCACAGCGCAGGGAGCCCACAGGGACTGAGGAGAGCAGGTTTGCTCCTGGACACGTCAGCCAGAGCATCCATGTGTGTCCCCCTGGCCGTGGAGGGGACACTTCCCTCCCCAGGGCACTGGCCACACACAGGGATGACCATCAGAACTCCCTGGAAGGGCAGGACAGGAGGATTTTACACCCTCCCAGTACCTGGCTCTCACGGGCACAGCTCAAAAGCAATTGTGCTCCATTGACAAATACAATCATTACCCCACTATTTATTTATTTTAGATATGCCAGTGCCAAGAGCAACTGATTTATACTAGAGGAGGGGACGGCCTTAAGGGAACATTTGCAGTTATTCTGTGCATAATCCCAGTTTTAGGAGCACTCTCACAGCCTTGCAAGAGGGGACTCGTGCAGGAAACTCATCCTGTTCCAGCAGCATTACCCAGGGAGCATTGTCCTCCTCTTCCCCTTAAACACTGCAGGAAAACAAGATTCCCTCCAGGTAAATTCACTTGAAAAATAATCTAAGATAGGCACTGATAAGCACGGCAGTATCCAGCAAAAATGAAGTCAGGTTTCTCTGAGAAGCTTAACTCAGGTGGCAGCAGTGTCCACAGCAGCAACCCAAGCTTTAAAAATAATGTTCTTTTCCCACTAATCTGGAGGTTTCAATTTTAACAGACAGAAGGACTTGGAGGCTACAAAAGAAAAGTGAACTAAAAGTGGACTGTACATTGAGAAGTTAACTATATCTGTCCATAGACATCAAAAAATTCCTGAGATATGAACACATTCTGCAGTATTTTTTTAAGCCCTGAAAGCCTGAATTTTTATAATTATGTTGTGACTGTTTCCTCATGTCTATATCAAAGTTTGTGTCTCAGTATGTTTTATAGACAGTTTATCTGCACAGGAAAACAAAATCACGTTTCTGTTTAAGCAACTGACTAAAATAAAATACAAACACTGAAATCTGCTGAATTTCATGCAAATTTCAAGGAACTGACCTACAAGTTTTTCTGCCAGCTCTGCTCTGTGGGGCTGGATCTGAACGTGCCTTAGCTAAATCCAGGCAGAGGATTAAACCCAGCCCAGGTAAACCTGCTATTCAGCCCAGGAGCTTCAGGACTTTGCTCTCCTGCCCAAATCTGCACCACAGCACCACGAGTCTGATCTCCTGACTGAACAGAAAAGAACAGAGCTCTGGGCTCCAGGTCTCATTATTTCTTACTACAGATTATCTTGTGTGTATCTTCAAAACAAGCTCCTTTTCCTACAGCAGAAAGGACTGAGCAGCAGCAGTTCTAAAATGCAAAGGAAGGGTTTGTACCTGGTTTTGACCCTGGTTTGTCCCCAGACCCAAGGAGAAGCTCTGCAGAGCCAGAAGGGTTCCCACCAGCTCTCAGGACTCTGCTGCATTTTAGGGCACAAGCAGAGCATATGCTCAGCCTAATGGCCTTGAATAAGCCAGGATAAGCTCGATATAGCCCCTGCAATTGAATGCTTTTTCTCACAAAAACACATTTCACAGCAGCAGCTGAAGCAGGATT
The DNA here is from genome assembly GCA_013397245.1 of Thryothorus ludovicianus. Lineage (NCBI taxonomy): Eukaryota > Metazoa > Chordata > Aves > Passeriformes > Certhiidae > Thryothorus > Thryothorus ludovicianus. The sequence continues at coordinate 366,104 of VZTB01012331.1, read as the reverse complement.
ACCAGGGAAAACACTGCGAAATCCAAGTGACTGCTCGGTATCACACACCTCGATGAGACAGCTGCCTTTGAAACTCTCAGAACGGGAAAAGCAACTGCTTTGGAAACATTTCACGCTAATTTCTCCCATCACTCATCTCAGCCCCGACGCCAAGTTAGGAAAAGCAGGATTCCAGAGCCACGCTGGGAGCTTGCTTTGCCTGGAGAGCTGAGTCAAGGCCCCGTTTGAAGTCCCTCCTCACGGGGACTGCTTGTGACAACATCCCGAGCACTTGTGAAAAGGTTTTTTCAAAGAATCCCAAGCTGCTCTGCCGATTCCACGTCTCACACGCCTGCTTTGTGTGGGATTTTAATTCTTTTCCCCGCGACTGCAAGCCCTGTTTGTAAAATAAACAAGCCCAAATGTGTCTTATTGCCGACTGTTTGATTACTGTGTCTTTCTAAGATGCTTCTAATGATGTTTGTTCAGAGCAAAAATAAAGCTCCTTGCTGTGCCCTGCAGTCCCAGGATGCAGGCAGGTCTCCACTGGCAGATTTTCACTGTGGTTTAGTGCTCAATTCAATAAACACGGGCAATTTTATGTGTACTGGTACCAAAAGTGGAGCAGCACTTTATCAATGTCTTCCTCACTATCTTGGCTGTTTAAGAATAGAATCTCAAACTGTACTTAAGTGTCTCAACTTCATTACTGCCGACAGGAAATTCCAGAGTGAAAGTTTAATTCTGTTTCAGCCTTTGACAGAAACAAGACCAGAGTTTAAGGGTAGAGAGACAACAAAGAAGCAAACACAAAGAGCTGCTTAATGGCATAAGCAGAATCATCCAGAAATCAAGAGATCTGAGAATGCCCAAGACCAGGTAAGTCTGTGTTTGAATCCAATGGAATTGGGTCATTAATATTGGTAAATTAGGCCAAGCAAGTTAACATTTCTGAACCAAACCCAGTGCTTAGATAATCTGGTAAATCCCAATTTTACAGGATTACTTGGCTTAAAATTTGGCCCTCTAGACTAATCAAGGCTTCGTGTGTTTTTTTGGATGACAATCACAGAGCATTCTGTGTTTTCACAGGTGCAGCTAACTTGAAAATCTGAACCCAAACCTGATGTTTCTCATTCTCATTTCAGTAAAAAAAGGAAGGTTTCCTCCCTGAGGACGCTGAGAAAGATTCCAAAGAATCCCATTAAAACAGCCAAAGAAGGGAGGAAGTGCTTTATTTAAAAGCTACCCAGTGAATAATCACTGTGCTGGGGCTGAGGACAGAGCTCTGTCATCTGCAATGCTTCTGACTTAGCAAATCTAAAAGGAGCTCTTTGCACTCGCCAGGGAAAGGCAAATAAAGGGATTTTGGGATGGGGAGCATGTCCTGAACCCTGGGATCCTCACACACCTGAGAGGGACCCTGGTGCTGGGAGGGCTCAGCACTGCTCGTTTGATGCACATGGAGTTCCATTTCAGAGATTACACATAAAAAAAACCCAAAAACAAAATAAAAAAACCTATCAGTGCAGTACTTTTATCTACCACAGGATCTTGTTTTCCCTTCAGCTGCAAGCTCTCACGTCCAGGAGGCTGCTATCTGCCACACATGGGCGCCTGATGAACCGTTAGATTAAGGAGGAGAGCTGCACCTTCTCAAACCAAGTATTCGTCCTCCCAAGGCTCAAAATGCAGCGGATTTTTTTCCCCAATTTCCAGGCTGAGCAGGCAGGATGGAGGCTGGGGAAGAGGGGAAGGAGGGAGCAGCGCTGTGACTTTCTCAAGGACATGCAGCAGGTCAGACTCAGAGCCCAGATCTGAATCCAGGTCTCCTGAATCCCCATCCACCAGCCCACACTCCCCTCTGCTCCCAGGAGGGAGATCAGTCTCACTGCACATCTAATCAAGCACACTCTTCCCTTCCTCTCTAAAAATAAGTAGGAAGAGGAGTGTAAATTCACACAGCGAGATGAGGGCCCAGTTAATTACGTTCTATTCATACTATTTGCCACTCCACAGATAAACTGATTTTTTTATCAGTGACAAAGTTATTCAAAAGTTACTACTTCATAGGTGCAACAGCAGTTTAAGAAAACAGATAAAGCAACTCATTTCGGTAACTTTAACCTCAATAAAACTTCAGTACAGGAAAGCACAAGTGCACAATGTCCTTTTCTCTTTAGAAAGGGCATCTGCTTTTTTTTTTTTTTTCAATCATTTGCCCAGTGCAACTAGACAAGCTAGCTACAGAAAATTCAGGCCAAAAGTATGGAAGGTACACTCTGACAGCAATCCCTTACACAGCAGCCACTGACTGAGGTAAGAAACACAACTGACAGGTCCCACTGACAGGCAGCTGCAGACAGCTGGAAAAAGAAAATCTATTAGAGACACTGTCAGGGGAAAAAGATCCTTTTTTTGTTCCAAACCAAGCACGACCTGACAGCATCTTCTTAATCCCATTAGAAGTAAGGAGCACTTACTGAAGCTGATACTTCCTGAAGTCCATCCTTGCTGGCTCCAGCCCTGCTGGGAGGAGGCAGCCTGGATGACAGCCTCTGGACGAGGCCCCTAGGAGCACACAATGTTTTCCAGCATATTTCTATCAGGAGAGAGCTGGAACACGCCAAAAGGACCAGGACAACCAATGTCATGGGGAGAGAGAGAGCAAGCTTGGTTTATTACACCAACTGGAGTTTGGCCAAGGAACAAAGATGGCCAGGGAGGAAGAGGGCACAGAGGAGTCCCAATGTCACTCTGTGCAGCCAGGTATCCACGGAGGGCTCGCCACAGCCAGGCTGGGTCCTGCACCCCACTGCCCACATCACCCCCCTGCATTCCCCAGCAAACACAGCCCTCCCTGAACTCAGCAGTGAGCCTCCCCTGTCCCTGACCAGCCTCCATCCCTCTGTCCCCAGTGCCCAACACCCCCTGCACGTCCCCTCTGCGCTGTCCCCGCTCCGGTACCGCACCTCGGCGGGGGCTCCCTCTCCTCCATGGCGGGCCCGCTGTCGGTCTCCAGGGCTGGGCTTGGCAGGGTGTCTGTCCCTGGGCACTGCTGGGTCCCCTCTGGCAGGGAAGCCAAGGCTCCTGTCCTGCTGGCCAGCCCCTGCAGGCTCCGAGGGCTGCTGGTGTTCCCGAGGCAGGACCCTCCCGCAGGCGCGCTCGTCCCTCCCGGACACCTCCGCTGGCTCCCGGCTCTTGGATAAAACCTCAGAGCCCGGGACAACCAGCCCAAGAGGAGGAGCCACTGCCAGCACATGATGGGCACGTGTGGAGAGCCACTGGTGGCCAGGGGACCTACTTTGGGCTCAAAAGCCCTGATGGGCCGGGCTGCTTTACAGATGAAGGCTCCAGTTCCCAGGCTGGCTTGTACCTGTTGGCCTCCCAACTGTAATTTTCTAGAAGGCAAAGGTTCAAAATACTGAACCACCCACAAGCATTAGCATCTGAATCTACTGAACACTTCAGAGAGGAGCAGCCAAGGATTGCAGAGTTATTTTAATCAGAAGTTCTCAATTAACCCTTCAGATCAAGCACCATCAGCCAGCTGAGGTCGGTGTCTGCATCTGTGGCCATGTGTTTCTCCTTGGAGTGGGGTGCAGATCACACAGAGCTGGACTGCAAACAAAGCTTTCTTCTTCACAACTTCTTGGCACATTTCTGAATTTCTGAAGAAGCAGACAGGATGGGCCAAGGCACAAAAGAAATGTTTATAAAAGTTTCATGCAAAACTGCTACTAAACAATTCCATAAAATAAAAAACAAAGCACAGCCTTTGGGCAGCAGCCATTTTTTGGCCTACTATGATCAGAAATTTCTTCCATGTGCATGCTCAGATATTATCATCTTCTGACCACAGACATCACGCACTGGATGAGCAGAGGATGAACCGTGTCCATCGTGACACTGGGTTCATCCAACCAAGCCTCTTCCTCTAGAGCTCAGCATCACATTACTCCAAAAGCAGAGCCATTACCTACCATCCTTAACCAGAAACATCTGGAATTTCCACTTCTCAGAGCTATTCCCTCTCCTTTAACCACCTCTGCAGCCAAATGATCACAGAGTCACAGACTGGTTTGGCTTGAAAGGGACCTGAAAGATCATCTCGTTCCACTCCCTTCCACTAGACCAGGCTGCTCCAAACCCTGCCCAGCCTGGCCTTGGACACTTCCAGGGCAGATTATCAGTGAGATATGAACACTCAGCTTCCTGCAGCTCTCTTTATGTTGGCATTCTGGCACTTGAGGATACAATTACATTGCCACAAGCCACAAATCCCCAAATAATACAGACCTGCATGCATATTTCCAAGCCATTTTTCACTCCCGAGGGTTAACTTGCTCAGATATCAACTGACACTTTATTCTCCACAGAACGCTGCTAGGAAGTTCTGATCCAAATTCTTGACAAGCTTAACCAAAACCACAAGCATGAAAATGAAACTCCTCTGAGTTCAGAATCCACAGCTGAATGTTGCAGCTTTCCTCGCTTGAATTACAGTTCCTGAAGTTTCCATTTCATCTTCATCTTTTTCACAGAATGGTTTGGGTTGGAAGGAACCTTGAAGCTCATCTCATTGCACCCCCTGCCAAGGGCAGGGACACCTTCCACCACCCCAGGGTGCTCCAACCTTGCCTTGGACACTTGCAGGGATGAAGCAGCCACGGCTTCTCTGAGCAAATTTGATTCCATAAACCACAACTACCCTGAAGACCTGGAAATGTACTTTCCCAACAGGTACAGCACAGGCAAGAGCCACACAAAGAACCTCTGGATGCCTCTGCCAATCTAACAAGTAGGGACAGCACCCTGGAAAGAGGGATCTGCCTCCAGCCCCTGCCAAGACAGAGAAGGAGGCAATAATTGCTGTAGTGCTTTTGTAGCGTCCGTGGGGAGCAGAAATTAGACAGGAATATCGAGCCAGATCAAAGCTCGTGCAGTTTTGGCATCCTGCCTCCTGCAGCAGCCTCCAGGAGAGGCTCAGCGGAAGAGCACAGCAATCACTGGAGCAGCCATGGACACAGCCAGCATCCGGCCCTGCAGCCCTGGGACACTCTCTGCTGCTCCTCCAGCCTGGAAAGCAGCACCTGTCCCACCCAGCACAGGCCACGGGGCGGAACTGGGCGGCTTCTGACTCCCCTTGGGCATTGTCACATGAAACAGCACAAAAAAAGGCTCCAGGCCACCCAAGCACCTTCAGGTTCTGTTGCTATCTTAGCTGAAGAAACTAATTTGGGACAGGCAGTAATGCAGATTTTTAGGAACCACGGTTTACACCACGGTCTCGTTGTGACAGAGATGTCACATTTACATAACCTCCTAGCAGCACATGATTTTCTGCCTCTAAACCCTTTGGTCTCCATAAGCTGCTTTGGTGAGGCCGCCTTCCCTCACACTCACCCACGGGCGAGCCAGCAGCTCGTCTACCAGCTACTACAGAGCCACTACCCTCATCCCACCTCCCACGGGAGCCTGAGATTCCTCCTGGCTCTAAGACAATCCTACAACTACAACTATCTTGTATTTATGGGGTAATAATGCCTCAAAGACTCCCAGTACACTCTGCAAGTTGACACAGCAGATATTCCAAAGGAGTTTGCTGTGCGTTGAGGAATCTCCACAGCCAGCAGAGCAGCCAGAATCACGGGATCATGGAAACTGGAAAAGACCTCCCAGATATGGAGTTAAACTGACAGCAGTGTGCCCACTCAGCCCTGTCAGGAGGAGCCACATCTGCCCTATCTCTGAACACCCCCAGGTTTGGGAACCCTACGGCTTCCCCAGGCAGCCCATTTCAATGCTTGACTACCCTTTCAAGTGAAGTTATTTTTCCTAATATTTATATAATACATATCATAAAAATTAAATATTTATAATATTTAACCTGAGCCTTCCCTGGCCCAGCCCGAGCCATTCCCTCTCCTCCTGTCCCTGCTCCTGAGCAGAGTCCAACTCCCCTCGGCTGTCCCCTCCTGTCACAGAGCTGTGCAGAGCCACAAGGGCCCCCCTGAGCCTCCTTTGCTCCAGGCTGAGTCCCCTGAGCTGCTCCTGGTGTTCCTGACCCTTCCCCAGCTCCATCCCATCTCTGGACACGCTCCTCGATGTTTCTGTTGCACTNAACACCCCCAGGTTTGGGAACCCTACTGCTTCCCCAGGCAGCCCATTTCAATGCTTGACTACCCTTTCAAGTGAAGTTATTTTTCCTAATATTTATATAATACATATCATTAAAATTAAATATTTATAATATTTAACCTGAGCCTTCCCTGGCCCAGCCCGAGCCATTCCCTCTCCTCCTGTCCCTGCTCCTGAGCAGAGTCCAACTCCCCTCGGCTGTCCCCTCCTGTCACAGAGCTGTGCAGAGCCACAAGGGCCCCCCTGAGCCTCCTTTGCTCCAGGCTGAGTCCCCTGAGCTGCTCCTGGTGTTCCTGACCCTTCCCCAGCTCCATCCCATCTCTGGACACGCTCCTCGATGTTTCTGTTGCACTGAGGGTCCCAGAGCTGCCCCAGCAGTGCCCAGTACAGGCACTGCCCAGGTCCTGATGGCACGCCAGTGCTGGGACAGCTCAGGTGGCACTGGTCTCTCACCCAGATGGCCAAGCGCAGCTATACCTGCTCCAAGAGCTCATCAGAACAAGCAACAGCTGCTCTTCTGATGGCTCCAATTCAAGGGCAGGTACCAGACAAGGGCTCAGGATATCTGGGATCTGCTTTGATCCTGCTCCACAGCACTGAACAAAAAGTTCCAGCCCAGTGCTGTCCATTTCAGCAATTTACCAGGACACACCAGCTCATCTGATGAGAAGCAGCCAAAAGGAGCTTCTGCTTCCAGAACAGACTTCTGGACCACCCCCATTTTACCAGCCCCTGGGACTGTTCCCTATTCTCTGGAGGAGCTGGATCCCCAGAATTCACCCCAAACCTGGCGCCCCTGCAGGTGCCCTGTTCTCATCCTTGCCACACTGCCAGGGATATTCAGAGCTGTCCTTACCAGAGGAGTTACTACAGAACCAGACCAAGACCTCACACCACAGAACAGCAGGACACTGTGGTTTGCAACTCTCACTCTAAGCTGCAATAGCCTCACTCGTGAGCTGCCAGGACCTGAGACTATTTCTCCATTTTAACTCGATTCGTGCATTTTCTAGACTGCATCACACCAAAACAGGTTTGTTGAGGGAACATGAGAGGATTGATGGTGATGTGGATAAGATCATGTTACAGAATCAGAGGATGGAAAAGACTTCCAGGATTGAGTCCAAGCTGTGCCCAATCCTCACACTGCCCCCAGCCCAGAGCACTGAGCACCACGTCCAAGTGTTCCTTGGACACCTCCAGGGATGGGAATTCCAGCCCCTTCCAATGCCTGACAGCCCTTCCAGTGAAGAATTCCTCACAAAATTACACTTCTCATTTTTAACCAGAGATCACAACTGTCCCTTACACGCCCTCCACCCTGTTCATCCAAACCTGCAGCTCCACCAACCACCACCAAAGAAACAAACCAAATGCTCTCCCTCCTGTGCTCCTCACTGAGGCCTCCTCCACCCTCCAACGATGGTGCTCAGGATTAGCACATCTCATAAAAACCATTTCCCCGAGCTAAGCTCCACCCCACGATTGCAAAGGCAAACCAAAGTTACTCTTGTTTGTTTACTTCCTAATTTATGAAACCCTGTAAGAGGAAACTATTTTCAAAGCTTAATCAGCACTACAAAACAAGCAGATGGGGTGAAAAAAAACCCAGCTAAACAAACACTTTAATCTTGGGGAAATAAGGTATTTTAACAAGAAAAACCCCTGTTATTGACAAACAAGAGGCAGCTTAAAGAAAACATTAGAAATAATCAGCTCAGCATCAGCTTGTTTTGAAACACACTGGGATTGTGGTTTTATTTTCACAGTGATTCCTTTTTTTTTTTTTTTTTTTGTTTAGGCATACTGAGCACTACAGCTTCACACCAGCGTCTCACAGTGATCAATTCCCATGTTTCTTTCACCAAGTGTCCTGTTAACCCTGAATTTTTCACCTTATCAGTGCCACCAGCTTTCTCCACTCACTGAACAGCCAGTGCTGGGCAGCCAAAGCTCTGCTCCAGCCACAACACCCTGCAATGCTGTTATTGCTTCAGGCACTTCCACAGCAAAACCACCAGGCATTCAGACCGTGGAACACTTGTGCGTGAGGAAATTGGCGTAAATCAAGGCACAGAAAAGAAACCGACGAGAAATCCAGTGCCTGGTAGCCCATTAACTTGGCAGCAGAGGAATCACGGAGGGAAAGGAAGGGCTTTTGGCCTCGCAGGGCATCCTGCACTCACACAGCTGAGCCCTGCAAGGAAAACAGCTCCACCACGGGCCTCTGGCCTGGGCTCCAGTCACCAACCCTGGCTCAACAGGTCCGCAAGTCCTGGGACACCACGCAAATTTCTGAGCCCAGCAAAACAGCCTCAAAGGCAAATAAGTAAACACGCTTCAAGAAATAAAACACATGCACAGGTACCGAGCCTCACTAATAAATAAAACCAATGGCTCCCACACACGCTGCTCCCCACTGGGCTCGCAGTCACTAAATCTTCATCAGGCAAAGCTCTGGATTGTATTAGCCGCGTTCTCCCTTCCTGATTTGTGAGCAGCGGGACCGCAGCCCAATCCATCTGTGGCTGAGCAGGCACCGAACCGCTGCACGGCAATAAATTCAACTCAAACCTTTCACCTGTTGGAGTCTTTAGACAAACTCGTGGGAGCCAGAGCGAACCCACCTGGGGCAGGGAGGGGAAAGGCTGAGCCAGCCCCAGCCGGTCCCGCTGCACGGAGCGTTTTTCCTCCGGGGAAAAGCCCCCGGAGCCCCGCACAGCAACAGGCACAGGAGCCCGAGCACAGCCGGAGCAGCCACGGGGCAGAGCCGGCCCCAAAGAACCCGCAGGACTCGGGCACGAAGCCGGGAAGCCGCTCGGGATTATGGCACATCCCACGTACACGCAAGGGGAATGCACATGTGCCCCCACCCCTTCCCCCGCCCAAGTCCAGTTATTGTAGTCCAGGAAACAGCCAAATATTTGGCCTGTCAGGCCACTCACCGGGACCCTCCGAAACATCCACCCACAGCTGCCCGCTTTTTGACCATTTAAGAGGAAGATCGCCCATAGCCAAGTCTCCATCGGCGCTCACGAGTGTTTACATAACGCGAAACATCCCTCGCGGCTGAGCCCCGAGCGCGGGGGCAAAAACACGGGCAAAGTTGGAGCGGACGCGCGGCTCCTCCGCCGAGCCCGCGGCGGTCCAGGGGACGGGGCCCCGGCCCGGCAGCGCTGCGGGACCCGCCGGGACGGGGGAGGG
>VZTB01012331.1:338514-350217 GCA_013397245.1 Thryothorus ludovicianus | reverse complement strand
GGGCGGGAGGCGGCGGCGCGGCGCTACTCGGCGGCGGCGGCGGGCAGCGGGCCGGTGAGCGGCGGGGCTGGGCCGGGCTGGGCTGGGCCGTGGGGCGGCTCCGGCGGAGCAGGGCTTCCTCCAGGATAACGGAGCAACCGGGGAACTGCTGTGGGGAAATTTTAATTAAACTATAGGCGGGCGGGCCGAAGCCCTCAGAAACTGGGCTTGGGCGCGGGTGCTGCTTCCGGCCGCATCTCGGCCTTGCCTCGCAGAGAGGACAGGAGAACCTGAGGGGCCCCAGTTGCTTCTGGTGCGGTGCTGGGAAGCTGCATCAGCTCGGGGAAACCCGTGTCCAGTGGGGACTGTGCGAACTCGCTGAGTGCTGTGGCTCTGGTATTGCACGAACTGGAGAATATTGGAAGAGTATGAATTGAATAATCCCCGTTGTGCTTGGGATCCATGTCACCGGTGGATATTTTGTGTGACCAACTCGAGCAGTTAACTGTGGGTCTGGAGGATGAAAAAATCCTTTATGCAGCTGGAAGCTCTAGCAGTGGGCAATGAAAGCTAATTACTGCTGGTTTGAGTTATGCCCACAGCATAAATTGATGATGCTCAGCTAGAAAACATCTTTACTAGCAGGGAAGTGAGAGAAGAATTGGCCTCTGCATCAGGCAAAAACAGGGTTATTTATTTTCACCAGTTTTTTAGAACTGGGGAGACCCCAAGAGTTAATTTTGCACATGGCTTTAGCCCAGTGAGCTCTGAGCCTGGCTTGGAAACCCTTCAGGGAGTTGTTTCAGCTACCAAGGGTTGAAGGGAGGAAGTGCTGCAACTTTGCACCATGCTATCATTTCCTAAGTCCTAAAAAATGTCAGCAAATTTATCCTGAAGCCCTTTTAAGGAGTCTGTTCCAGAGCATCTGTAAGAGCTCAGATTCTTCTCAGTGGGGAAAGTTAAGAGCTCCAGGTGTGGGTATTCCAAAGGAGATGTTTGTAGCATTTTTAATGGGCCAGTTGCAAGTTGTGTGAATTTTAGGTGTTGCTGGGAGAGATGTAGAGTGGAGAAGAAGCTCTGAAATGGGATGAGTAAGGTGATGCCAAATACTCCCTGAAGAGGTGCTGGGGAGCTGCTGGGAACTCATTTACTGCTCCTCTGCTACCCTGGCAGTGGTGTAAGTGCAGAAATAACAGGAAACAGAACATGCTTCTCCTCATGGGAGCACAAGCACGACCCAGACTTCATGTAAAAAAGCTGCAAATGGGGATTTGTTCCCAATTTCAGTTCTGTTTGCTGTTTCCCCAAATGGGCTGCTCAAAATGCTGCTTCAAAAACTCCTGCAGAGGTGAGGTGCAGCAGGAGTGGACCCAGCCTGGGGCTGCTCAGGCCTCCATGTCCCCAAGCTTTTGGGTGGTGTTTGCTGTGCAGATGGTGGCGATTCCAGGAGGGGTGTTCACCATGGGCACCCACGAGCCTGAGATCCAGCAGGATGGAGAGGGGCCTGCCCGGAGAGTCCACATTGACAGCTTCTACATGGACCAGTACGAGGTCAGCAACCAGGACTTCGAGACATTTGTGAATTCCACAGGCTACGTCACTGAGGTGAGGCACCAGGGCAGCCAGGCTCCTGCCAGCCTGAGGAAATCCCTGCTGAAAACACAGGCTTTTCTTTTTGAAGGGTTCCTCAACACTTGTTTGGGATTTGCATACTCCAGTGTCTCTCATGGAAGCAGTGGGGAGGAGGAACTGTCTGTCCTGGGCTGCCAAGGGCAGTCAGGTGTTTGCTGCAGTGTTTAATAATTGTCACCTAACTCATGTCTCTCCTGCAGCCTGGGTGATGCCAGCAGGGCTCTACAGGGGTTTTGGGTGGGGATTTGCTTGGGGTTTGTTGACATTTGAGTCCTGGAGCTCTTTGTACCAGTACAACCAGGTTAGAGTTTCCTTGTTTTAGAGGAGAAGGGATTTAACAAACTGAGATGGCCAAGGACTTTGCAGGCTGGCTCAGCCCAGCTCCCTGCTGGTGGCAGAGCCCTGTGCCTAAGGAGGAGACAATAGCAGCTGCAGTGGCAATTGTGTGCCTGTTCCTGGGAACAATGGACTGGGAATATGTTGAGGTTCCTCCCAGAAAGGAGCCACCAGTGCCTGAGGCTCAGATCCCTCCTGACAGGTGACTGTTCCTACGCAGCTTTGACAAAAAAACCCTGACAGCCCTTTTAGGCAAATGAAAGCCTTGGGGATGAGCAGGTCTCAGAGGAGGCACTTTGCTCAATTCACTTGCTGAACTGGTTCTTATTTGGAAGGCAGCATCCTTCTGGTTGGATGAAGAGCTTCTTTTGTCTCCTATTTCTGTTTCCTAGCTCAGTAATTATGAAAGAAAAGGAGGTTTAACTGTTTTGAGTTGGAACAAAGCTTGCTTGCTGCAAAGAGCTGCTGGGATGAGCACGTGTGTGGTGGGGTTAAATGTGAAATCACAATATCCTCAGAGCCCCTGGCTCTGCACAGACACCCCAACAATCCCATCCTGTGCCTGAGAGTGTTATCCAAATGTTCCTGGGGCTCTGGCAGGTGGAACTGCATCAGTGGGACCTGTTTCAGACTTCATGGCTCAGCTGCTGTAGTTGCATGCTCCACTCACACCTCCTCCCTTCTTTTTCTCTTGGTGTAATGTACTGTGATTGATCAAAATTATTTGTGTTTTTTATTCTTTTGGATTTATATAATGCTAGGTGTAATGATTGAGTTGCTTTTAACTCTTTGTTCTTGTAGCAGCTCTTTAAAACATGGTATAGGTGATGATGGAGCAGCAAGTGACAAGGCTCAAGTCTTTTTATTGTGATTCCCAAAGGAAAATACAAGGAATGAAACATGCACTTTCATATTAGATTGATGACTGTAGCATTTGAAAGCAGTTGGGACAATCAGAACTGCATTTTTAATTAATAAAAGCAAAAACATGTGCAGAAGCTCAGTGAGCTGCCATCTGCCCAGTGGCTGCTGAACAAAACCAACATCCAGAGAAAAAATCCTTTATTTCCTGTTCCAAAACAGCTTCCTTGAAAGAGAGCCCAAATTCACTATTAGACTTTGTTGGGTCCAAGGTTGCACTTGATGGTCTTGGAGGTCTTTTCCCATCCTAATGATTGTCTGAATTTTCTTATCCTTGATAAAGCAAAGCTGTAAATGTTGAGTGTGGTTCTAAGAATAGCATAGCTTTGATGACATAATGCTTGAATCTTTTGTTCTTTCCACAGGCAGAGAAATTTGGGGACTCCTTTGTGTTTGAGGGGATGCTGAGTGAAGCAGTGAAGGCTGACATCCACCAAGCAGTGAGTAGCACAGCAGGGGGAAACTCCCTGAGCAATCCCTGGGCTCTGTTGGCAACCACAGCAGGGAAAAGTCAGCTCTGTGATGTCCCCAAAGCCAGGGGCAAAAATGGGGATTGTGGAGAGGTGTTTCATGGACTGAAGTGAGGAGGATTTGCAGTCTCTTCTCTGTCCTTTTTCTTTAAAAACCAATTATAAACATCTATTCCTGATGAGCCAAAGTTGGTATCAACCCCTTGTTGTCTCTTTTTGCCTCCAACCTGAGAAGTTTAGGCTGAGTCTGTAAGATTGCTTATGTTGTGAGTGGCTGGAGTTTTTGGTGTTTCCTCCTCTGCAGAAGATCCTGGGTTCATTTGCTGCTTTCCCAGCTCCCCTCATCCCCCTGGGCACCACAGTGATCCTGGGAGGGGCAGTGCTGACCACACTGCAGTTATCCTGTTTTCCTGCTGGGTAGAAGTGAATATTGGTTTAAAAAGAAAGAAAGTTCTGTAGTAAATCTTCCCTGCCCTCCTTTTCCTCTTTTTCTGTTGTGAATGTGTTGCTGAGCCTTCCTTGGGCTTCATTTAGCTCCTCTTTACCAGGTCAGGTGCCCTCTGCAGCTCTTGGCAGATAAGCAGATTGTGTCCTGTCAGCTCCTGGATGAGCTGATCTGCTCTGAGCACGGGTTTGGACAAAATCACCTGCTGAGGTCCCTTCCTGTCAGAATTGTCCTCAGCTCTGAGGGGGCACAGGTTGATTTCTGTTTTCAAGGGGCAGCCTGAGAGATGGGAGGTTTCAGGAAGCCCTGTGTGAGTGTGTGCTGTGAGGGACTGGCAAAGAATGTGGGATTTGGGTTCCTCCTGCCAGGAAGGAAGATTACAAATGCAGTTTGTAATCTTTGAATTCAGGATTAACATTTGTGCACTGTGAGAGATAAGGCTAAATTGCAGTTCCCACCACCATCATAACTCATGCTAAAACCATCCATGGATTTGTTCTGCCTTCATGAAAATAATAAAAAATACAAATAAAAAAAAAAAATGCATGGCTCATCGCATCTTCCCAACAGTCAATTTTGGAGAAATTCCTTTTCCTGTGTGGTTCTGTGATGCAAAAATCCCTAAATCAGGTTCTCTGTTTTAACACAAACAAACATGAATGCTGCTGTAAGCTCAGCCTTGGCAATTCTGTAAACACAGGGTGTTGGGAGCCACTTTCCTGAGCATGTCAGCCAAATTTCCAAGTGTTGGCTGCAGTGCTCACAGGACAAATGTGATGCCAGAGGCCTGGGATGGAGCCCAAACTGGTCTTTTTGGGCTCCTGATTTATGAGGGTTTTCTGGAGTTGTTCAAAGTACACTTGCTGTTAAAAGTCACCTTCTTCAATCATAACTATCAGAGGAAAAGCAGAAATAAGATTTAGATACTGGTGTGTTACTGGCACTGAAAATCTCTCCAAGCAACCAGTGGGAGAAAGGATTGTGGTTTTCCTTTGCCTCAGTGGCTCAGGAGTGTTTGGACAAGGATTTTCTCCAGGTGAAACCCAGGGATGTGAAATGCAAATATGAATTTAGGGGAAGAGCAACAGGAATGCAAATTTTTAAAGCAATATTTCACATGCAGTGAAATAACTGGGGAAAGGTGAAAGTGGAGGTAGCAAACAAAATAATTTATAAGATAAATGATGAGCTGTGTGTGTCTGTTGGGGGTTTGGCTCTGTTTGGCCATTTTGTCTTCTCCAGTTCTTAAAGCAGATTTCTCAGAGCTCGAAGGCCTTGGCTGAGGGCAGAGCTGGGGCTGGTGGCAGCTCTGCAGGAGTGACCCAGCTGAGCACGTAGGGTGATTGTTGGAGCTCTGGGTGTGCCTTTCCTGGAGGAGAGGTGGGCTCCCAGATAGCCCCTGACAGGAATGTGGGCTGGCCTCAGCCTCTGGAAGGGAAGCAGTAAAAAGGGGTGTAGCAGCCAACCATGGAATTGTTGCAGATTTCTGGGAACTCAAGTTTTAGTTTTGGCCTCCAAGTTTGTGGTGGTCACGTGGCAGAGGGAGGATTGAGTGCTGTGCCAGATGAGGGTGTTACTGATGGAGCTGGGGAGGGCTCCTTCAAATGGAAAAGGATTTTGTAGGGCAAGGGGGAAAGATCCTTTGAAGCTGAAATGCTTTGTGTGGGCTTAACAAGTTCTGAGATCTTAAATTCTACTCATGAAGCCTGGAGAGGAGAAGGCTCTGGGGAAACCTTGGAGCCCCTTCCAGGGCCTAAAGGGGCCCCAGAAGAGATGGAGGAGCACTTTGGAAAAGGGCCTGGAGGGACAGGACACAGGGAATGGCTTCCCACTGCCAAGGCAGGTGGGATATTGGGCAGGAATTGTTCCCTGGCAGGGTGGGCAGGGCTGGCACAGGGTGCCCAGAGCAGCTGTGGCTGCCCCTGGATCCCTGGCAGTGCCCCAGGCCAGGCTGGACATTGGGGCTGGAGCAGCCTGGGACAGTGGGAGGTGTCCCTGCCATGGCAGGGGTGGCACTGGGTGGCATTTAAGGTCCCTCCCAACCCAAACCATTCCATAATTCCATTTTATTTGAGAGGATTTGAGAGCTCTTGCCAATCCCTGCAGGAGATTTCCTTGCTGTCCAGGTACCTAACGAAAGGGAACCAGGATGGCACAACAGGAGTGCAGCCTCAGTCTGCTCACTGGAGAGTAGTGGGGACGTTGTTATTCTTGGCTTGTGGAAGGCAGAATAAATAATTTTTGCTTCAAGGCCAGATAAATTCTGCACTGAAGAGCCTGAGAGCATACAAATGTATGCGCTGCCTTTGTCTGTGAGGGTATGGAATTTTGGGGCTGGAATGCAATGGAATTGGCTCACTGGCAGCTTAAGCAAACACGAAGTTCTGGCCAATCCAGAACCATGGGATGCTCCTTTCATCCCTGTTTGTATGGAAATCTCTGCAGTGGCCTGGGGCTGTGCAATCTGCCTCTTTGATAATAACCCCAAATTGAGCATTGTGCATTTCAGCTGAACATCCCAGGCTGCTGCTGAGAGGAGCCCTGGGTGCAGGTGGGACAGCAGTGCCCGTGTGGGCAGGGTGAGCTGTTCTTGCAGCCCCCAGTGCTTCAGCTTCCTCCTGCAAGGAGCTGGGAGATGGAGCTATTGAACTGTTCATCTGTGGGTTTTTGTGCTCTCCTCCCACTGCTGGGCTAAAGAAGGATGTGCGGGAATTCTCCCTGGGAATTGCCAGGAATATTTGCCCGTGTTTATCACCAGTGCAGCATTAAAGCAGGGCATGGTGTGTGCCTCAGGCTGGGGATAAATCCCTGTACATCTCCTTTCCTCACAGCTCATGTGCACTTGGTTATTGGAAAAAATGACCAGTTTGGAGTGCAGATTTAGAATTTGGCTGGAAATTAGACTTCCAGAGGTGTCTGCCTTCACCAGGAATATCAATTCCTCAAAAGAAGCTTCTTCTGATTCCAAAAGTTGCACTTAATGAATCTGACTGGATTTTAGCATCACATATTTGTGGTTATTTTTCTTGGAGGGTTGACAGGGCTGTGAAGTTTTACACTGTCTGAACTGAAGTTCAATGACCTTTCCTTATGCAAAGGAAAGGTCCCTTCATAAAAGTGCTTGTTTCCAATCAAGTCTGAAATATCTTTTTTAGCTGATGACTTAAAAGGAAAACTAAATCAATTTTAAAGCCGCTGCCTTTCCTTGGTATGCAGTTTCAAGCTGCTGTAAAATACTGGATTTTAATGCAGATAATATCAATATTCAATATTAAACAAACTCCCTTGTTACTTCCTTTTCTGAGCTCATGAGGGAGGCCATTAATGTTAGAACATGAGTGAGAACAGATTCTTCTGTAATTAGAGCTTTGGGGGAGCTGGGACTTTTAATTGATAGAATAAATAGCATGGGAATTGCAGGAGCTGGCAAAATCAGGTGCTCACAGAATCCCAGGCTTGGAGGGGACCTCTGGAGATGCAGCCCCTGGTGCAGGTGGGGGTTACCTGCTGACTCTGAGTTTGGGTCTGTGTGTGCCAGAATTTCCCCACCCTGGCTCAGTCCTTGTCCATAATTACAGCAGGTTTGTTCTCTGCTGGGACAATGAAGTGGATCCATTGCACAGTAATTATTTTTATTTCTTAAACTTCTCACCCTACTAAAAATGTTCCATTTTCCGTCTGCCTCTCTTTCAGTAGTTCATTAATCAGTGCTCAAGGTTTAGGATCTGGCTTAGAGGAGGAAAAACTGTCAGAGATTTATGTGTATCTGCCTTAGATGGATTAAATAAAACCTCATCCAAAAATTATGTTCTTTACTGAATAACAATTTTTTTCTCATGTCCTACCAATGCTAGCAAGATCCTTTTGCATATTAAAGAGCTCAACACCATCTGATTCAAACAAGTGGTAACCTATTAAGTCAGCTTCTCAACTGGAGTGTTTTTTTTAAGAACCCACCACTTAATAAATAGTTCTTAAAGTAGTTTCCAGACTTGGGCTACTTTTCACTCAAAATCTCTTTTCACACAGTTAATTCTGAAGTTCTTACTCCGCAGTCACTTTTGGGTTTTTCCAGCTGTTTATCCTGACCTGGAGTAAGGCTTTGCTACATTAAAACAGCATTAGAATGCTGTAGCCCAAAAAAAGATGATGTTTGGTGTCCTGTGTCTGGACAGCAGCAGGAATTTGTCATCATCTTGTGGGCCTGACTCAAGGTTCAAATCTGCAGCTTTGTTATTTCAGGGGACTTTCTGCTTGATGGAAATGTTGGAGTCTGAGCCAAGATGAGCTACTCTGTTGAGTTTATTTTTGGTAACTTTTCGAATACATAAATCTGATTTGAATTTGAGATTTGCTCCTCAAGTGGGGGTTGTTCTTCTCAAACTTGGCCTGGGTCATGGTAGTGCAAGGCTCATAAATGTTTTTGTGGCTTTGGGGTGGTTTTTAGGGCTAGTGCCCTGCTGCAGTAGCAGTAACAGGGTAATGCTGACAATGGAACTCACTTGGTGATGTTCCCCACTCTAATTTATTTGTTTTTTTTTAGATTTAGGAAGGAATTTTCCTCAAGGTAATTGTAAAGTAGTTTAAAAATCTTGACATCATGAGGTAATGGAGCAATTAAAGTTAGGCTGTCCCAGCCTACTTGGAAAGGAGAATGGAATATTTGGAGTTTTCTGCAGGCTGCTAGTGGGAGTTCAGCTCTGCAAATTGCTCCGCCCCAGTGCAGAGCTCGTGGGTCGGAATTAATTGTTTGAGTTCTTCCCAGTGTTATCACACTGGGCTCTCTTTTCACACTGCTCTGAGTCTGTAAGAGGCAGAACAGTGAGTCCTTAAGGTTTAATCCTGCAGAGGAGAGCTGGATAATCCCCATTTCCAGCTGGATCACACCAAACCAAGCCCTTGTGCCTCTGCTCTGCCCTGGGAAGCGTTCCCTGTGCAGCAGGCTGTGAGGACTGCAGGGGGTGGGTAACCTGGGACAGGTGACATGCTGCAGGAATTCACCAAAAGGGAGGGGACTCTTCTCTGATTCCAGATCTATTCAGCAGCATCTGCTGCTATTTTGACAGCAGGAATCTGTTGCCAGTGCACAGAACGTGTTTCGCAGGGAAGCAGAACGTGAAGTGTTATGAAAGTAACTAAGCTCATTATTGGCAAGGGAGGACTTGGCTGTATTAACTGTGATGTTGCAATACCTCTGTCTAATTAGCTCTTCTGCTAATTAGATTTAGAGCAATTAAAAGCTTTGAAGGCTTGTGAGAAGTTCTGTGAGAGACCTGTAGGATTCAGGTAGGAGATTTCTGGAAGGAGCAGCTCAGGCTGTGTTCTCTGAGGCCAAGGGCTGCTTTAGAGGAGCCTCCAGGTAATTCTTGCAGGTTCCCCGTGCTCTGTCCCTGTTGTCCCTGTCCCAGCACTGGCTGTGGGGCTGCTCTGGAGCTCTGGGTGCTCTGCAGAGCCTGGCAGCCATTTGGTGCTCAGCTCAGCAGAGCCACAACCAGGAGCTGTGCACACGCAGTGCTCTCCTGTGGAGAGACATTTTTCTTGGGTTAAAATAAACCAGCCTGATTGAAAGCATCTGCTTTTTCTTTTGCATCACAGAAATGTTTTCCAAAATTAAAGTCGTCTAAAGTGTAAATCTTTGCAGTCTCCTGCAGAGATGTTTTTATCTAAAACCCAGCAGTTTAATTTACAAAAATATGTTGTGTTTAGAAACTGTCGAAATCTTTCTTGTGATCTTTCAGATTTTAGCTTTAGCAAGTGGTTCTGCTGCTCTTTTATTTTCCTTAAATAGCTGTAAAATGCTAATTTTGGATTTCTGCCCTATTTTCAGTACAGTGTAAAGGTCAAACCTCAATATGGGCAAGGAATTGGTTAAATCAGACTGGTTTTAGACCTCTTGCCTGTTGTATCAGTTCAGCAGCTCCATCACTCTGAAGCTCTGGTGCTGTGAGGGTTGAGCAGGGTATCTGCAGGTCTCATTTTGGGGTCTGAGTGCTCAGTAACAGAGCTGTAATTCCCCATGAGAGATCAGGGATCTCTCCTGCTCTTAGCCAAGGGCAGTGGCTCTGCTTGGGGTGAGAATGCCCTTTGTCAGACACTGAGCCAGAACTGGGCTGGGCATTGTTGGCTGATGTGCTGGGCAGGGCAGGGAGGGTCATTGCCTGGGGGGTCCCACCGAGGGGACAGCAGAGCACAGAGTGCCTGGGTCACCAGCAGGCTGCTGGGAGCACCTTTGTGTCTTTGGTGCCCACACTCAGGTGTTCCCTTTGGAAGGGAGGGTGGGAGCACCTTCCCAGCCTGGAGCAGCCCTGCAGCCTCCTGAGGCTGGCACAGCCCTTCCCCAGGGCCCCCAAAAGCTGTGGGCAGAAAAGCTCTGCAGCTTTGCTCCAGCTGTTGGTTTGCAGGGAGCTCCTGCTCACCCAGATGTGCTGTGGGCAAACTGTGTGTGCTGAGAGGGGAGCAGGGAAAGGGAGAGTCAGAGCCTGATGAGGTGCTCTAAACCCAGGGTAAATGTGTTTTTCCTACTGAAATACCCCAAGTGAGTGATTTCATGTGTAGCCTGGCCCAGAGCTTTCTCATTTATGTGGGACACAGATCATCTTTTCTCCCACACACATGTGGAGGGTGCAGCTTCCCCCTGCTGTGAAAATTGTTTGCCCAGGCTGACCCTGGTGCTCCTCAATGC
Source organism: Thryothorus ludovicianus (assembly GCA_013397245.1). Taxonomy (NCBI): domain Eukaryota; kingdom Metazoa; phylum Chordata; class Aves; order Passeriformes; family Certhiidae; genus Thryothorus; species Thryothorus ludovicianus. The sequence continues at coordinate 339,752 of VZTB01012331.1, read as the reverse complement.
CACTTGCAGTGACTTTTTGCACTTTGCTCTGAAGGTTTGGTGAGTTCAAGGGTAAGGCCTTTGGCACCTTTCCTACCTCTGTGAATAACACTCAACAAAGTCAGCCTAGGACTAACCAGCCTCTGGGTTGTTTACCTCCTAAAGCATTCCAGGCTTATTTCCTTTGATTTTTGTTCTTTATAGACATTATCTCTGCAACAGGAGTATTTTGGAAGCTGCTGGAATAAACCCACTGTTGATGGGTGGCATAAATGTTCCTTTTTTGCCTCACTGAAGGCCCCTTTATTAAAATAAGTACTTCTAAATGAACATGAATCAGATCAGAACAGCTGAGCATGACCTCCTCTGCTTTGAAGTAAGCCTTATAGAAGAAATCCTTAAAGAATGTCTTCCAGGAAAAACTCCTTCTGGTTTGAGAGAACTACTCAATGTCTGCATTGCTACAGAGGATTTTGGCTGTCTGATGTTTCCCAGCAAACCAGCTGGGGAAAAAAAACAAAAAAAACAAAAAAAAGAGAAAGGCTCCATGTTTCACTTCCCTTGTGTGGTTCTTCTGTCTCCACCTTCTGGAAGCTGAGAGCAGATAATTTAAAATCAGCTTAGTGGGTTATGACCTGGAAAGCAAATGTGTCCCAGGGTGTGTGTTTCACCCCCAGCTAAAGGGCATCATCAGGGGGTTCCTTCAGTGACCTCAAAGCACTGAGTCCAGGCAGCAAATAATTAGGGTGAAAATGCTCTTTAGGCCAAAATGTTAATTTTTTTTTCCCTCTCTGCAGATTTTATCAGACCGAAATCAGCCAGGAGGTGAAATTCATACAGGCACAGCCTGGTTTGGGTTGGAAGGGATCTGGTGGGTTTTCAGAAAACCCCTTAACTGGGAATTGACTTGTCCTTCCCTGCTGCTCTTGTCCTTTTCCAGGTGGCAGCTGCTCCCTGGTGGTTGCCTGTGAAAGGAGCCAACTGGAGGCACCCTGAGGGCCCTGACTCCAGCATCTCCAGCAGGTGAGCCATGAGCCCCCACTCCACCCCAGAGCCCAGTGTGCTGGATATCCACCCCTGGGGCTGCAGCAGTGGGGTTTATTTAGCACTCTGTTGGATATCCACCCCTGGGGCTGCAGCAGTGGGGTTTATTTATCACTCTGTGCTGGATATCCATCCCTGGGGCTGCAGCAGTGGGGTTTATTTAGCACTCTGTGCTGGATATCCACCCCTGGGGCTGCAGCAGTGGGGTTTATTTA
>VZTB01012331.1:322695-338228 GCA_013397245.1 Thryothorus ludovicianus | reverse complement strand
CTGTTGTATATCCATCCTTGGGTCTGCAGCAGTGGGTTTTATTTAGCACTCTGTTGGATATCCACCCCTGGGGCTGCAGCAGTGGGGTTTATTCAGCACTCTGTTGGATATCCATCCTTGGGGCTGGGTTTATTTAGCCACCTGCCTGCTGCTGGGACTGTTTCCCACCTTGTGATGTGCTGCTTGCAGCATTCCATGGCCATGGGGTGAGGTGGGGCACCCAGGGCTGCCAGCACTGTGCCTCAGTGTGTGCTGTGTGTGTCTGTGTCCCAGCAGGGGAACACTTCAGGGCTTCCCAGGGTCAGGAACTCCAGTGCTTGGCTTTGGAGAGGAAGAATAAATCCTCACTGTGTGCACACTCCTGGAGTCTGGGGAGAGTGAACTCTTCCATGTGGGATTTGGAGGCCTCTTTCCCTGGCAACAGAAGACTGAGGAGTTTTGTGCTTTTTTTTTTTTTTTTACTGTATTCTGACTCTGGGAAGAATCAGTTGTGACTATCTAGAACTTGGAAAACTATTTGACTATCTAAATGCTTTGGGAAAACTGCTTTTTCTTTGAGTTTGTGCCGTGCTTTGCCTGCATGAACCCTGAAACTTGTTGATCCTTGTCTTCATGCAATTGCTTTCCATTCTGAAGTGGACTGAATTTTAAGCTTAGAAAATCAAATTACTGTCTTCGTTTGGGACCTCTAACGTTGCAACTGCTCCTCTCACTAGGCAGGTGTTGATGGAGTTGGCACTTCATGAACTACTGAAAGTTTCTAACAGCGTTTTGAAATCAAATCAGACTCTCTAGCCTAGATCTAGTAGGTTTTTGAGTCCTCTAAGGACAGGACTTTGTTAGTGCACCATCATCTGATGGCTGAAGCGCTCGGTAACGAGTTGTCTGCTCTCCAAGGGCAAGGAAAGAATTATCTGAGGCAAAAATAGAGATAATAGCTGGAGGCATTGTTAGGGGGAGCCAGGAATTGAGGTCAGAGCCAGCAGACAGGAGCTGGAAACCTGCCATGAAATTCTTGTGCAAGGGTGGTGCAGACCTGGCCTGGCACAGCTGCTGGGAAGTGGCCCCATGGATCAACAGGGTTCAACCTTGGATTCTTAAATGGGGCAGGAAAGAGAAGTTTGTGGGAAGTTCCTCTCTCTCCTGGACCCTCAGCTCTGGAAGTATCTTGGAGGCTTGGATGGGGAAGATCCTTCTGCAAGAATGCCTGGGCATTTTTTCTGTCTTTTTCTGGAAAAAGAGACAAGGATTTTAATGCCAGTCCTGGAACCAAACCCTATTAAAGATGGGAGCTCTTCCATAAAATGTGGACTGCTTAAAGCACCCAAGGAAAATCACTTCCCAGCTAAATTTCTGCAGTTCAGTTTGCTGGACAGGGTGCTGCAAAAGCTGATGTTGGTAAGACTCTTCCTTGTGTCACTGCTCCTTCAAAACTCCTCAGCTGGCAGCAAGGACAGGACCCAGAGCAGGAGAAGATCCACAGGGGAGTGAAGAACACTCACCATTCAATTGCAATGTGCATTTTCCTTTTGAGAATCCTGGCTTGTGGCTGAGAGGGCCCTTGCCAGGCTGGTCTGACTGGTGCTGCTGCAGGTTCTCAGAGCTTTCCTTTGGGTCTGCAAGCACCCAGGTTCCCACAGAGGGCAGGGTATGGACAGTTCTCTGCTGCCTCCTGGGTGCTGCACTGGAGAAAGCACAAACCATAAATAGCTTTAACTGAACCATAAATATCTTTAACGGAACTATAAATATCTTTAAGTCTAGAGCTGGATGTAGGAACATGATGAGACAAACAGAAGTTAATTATTCTCTCTTCCTTGTTTCCCTCTGATGGCTGCATTTCCCTTCCAGCATTTTGCTGCCTTTCCTGTAAAAGTCACCTGGTGCCTGGCCCAGCTGTAACTCATCAGTCCTGGGTGTCACATTGTGCTGTGCAGCCCTGGTCTGCCTGGTGCCCTGAGGAGCTTGTCCTGTCCATTTTGTTCCCAGGATGGACCACCCAGTCCTTCATGTCTCCTGGAATGATGCCCTGGCCTTCTGCACGTGGGCAGGGAAGCGGCTGCCGACGGAGGCTGAGTGGGAATACAGCTGCAGAGGGGGCCTTGAGAACAGGTACAGCTCCCCTGAGAGGGGTTTGTTACCCTCAGAACTGCTCTGCACCTCTGGGGGTGCTCACCTGGAGAGGAGGAGGCTCCAGGGAGAGCTCAGAGTCCCTGGCAGGGCCTGAAGGGATTTCAGGAGAGCTGGGGAGGGACTGGGGACAAGGGATGGAGGGACAGGACAAGGGGGAATAGCCTTAAGCTTAAGGAGGAGGGGAGGCTTAGACTGAATATTAGGAAAAATGTATTTATTGGAAGGTAGGGAGGCCTTGGCACAGGTGCCCAGAGCAGCTGTGGCTGCCCCTGGATCCCTGGCAGTGTCCCAAGCCAGGCTGGAGCAGCCTGGGACAGTGGGAGGTGTCCCTGCCATGGCTGGGGTGGCTCTGGGTGGGATTTAAGGTCCCTCCCAACCCAGAGTGGGATTCTGTATAACACTGACTTTTAATTAAAAATGTTTGACAGCTGCTCTGTTTGTCTTTTCCCAGGCTTTTCCCATGGGGCAACAAACTGCAGCCCAAAGGGCAACACTATGCCAACATCTGGCAGGGAGAATTCCCCACCCAGAACACAGCAGAGGATGGCTACAAGGGGACTGCACCTGTAAGTGTGTCTCAAAGACAAGCCAGCATCTGGAAATGATCTTAATCTTCCTAAAATTAAGGTCTGTCTTCAGGAGGATGAGCCATGGCTGTTTTCCATCCCTGTGCTCTTTCATTTTAGATTTTAAGTTACATTAAATTTCACTGCAGGCTTGGGCATTATCAAGGGACTCTTTTACAAGCTAATTGAAAAGTAAAGATTACTTTCATTTTAACTTCTAGTTCCTCTCAAACTGACCTCTTTTCCCCCTTCCCAGTCAGTTTTGTAGTCAGAAGCTGAAATACTTTCTGCCTGCACTTCTGGCCTCGCAGTTTTGTGAACTCAAAAACCAACAGTAGTTTAAAAGAAATTAAACTTCTCTTTTGGGGAAAGGTTGAACCTGTCTAGTATAACAACCAGAGTGGAATGTTAAAGGCAATCAAGGATGTGAATGAATTATTTAATGGTAGTTAAGTCCAAAAGTTTCATTGGAAGAGGAGTCAGCAGAGGTGGGAGTTGGCAGCTCCTCTGGCTTCTCCTTGGTGGGAGGGGAACGTGGGAGCTGTGGGTGGGGTCAGGTCACTGATGGCAGTGTGTGCTGGTCAGACAGTGCCTGTCTGGAGGGGACAGTCCCCAAACCAGCAGGGAGATGCTGTGTCCCTCTGGGAAGGGTTCTGAGGACCCGGAGGTGATCACAGCTTTCCTCCCTCTTTGGCTGCAGGGTTCCAGTTCTGCCCTGCTGATCTGGTGGCTGCTTTTGGGGCTCCTCCAGGTGCCCCTTCAGCAGCCTGCTGGGAGGATTCCACGTTGTGTGCAGAGGTTCCAGAGCTGTGTTCCTGTCCTGTGCAGGTCTCTGCCTTTCCCCCCAATGGTTATGGCCTCTACAACATGGTGGGGAATGCCTGGGAGTGGACATCTGACTGGTGGGCTGTGCACCACTCCCCCCAGGACCTTCACAACCCTGTAAGTGTTTGCCTGGCCTCCTGTGGAGGGCAGAACCCCCTCTGTGACAGGATTGCTGTTTGAAAACTTCCTGATCTGTGCTCCTGGGGCACTGGGAGCATCACACACAGCTCATCCTCACTGCAGTCACAGTGCTCTGCTGCAATTGTTGTGTTCTTTGGTTGGTTGTCCACACCTGGTTAGGCATTGAAAACTTCCAAACTGGCCTCATATTACAGAAACCAAGAATTTATGGAATGATTTCCTTACAAAAAGGAAGATTTTTAGTACATATATATTGCTACAAGCTGTACTTATTTTCCTCCTCCCAGGCAGAGAACAAACCATCATGAATTATCTTCCTGGCTTCTGGTAGCTTGTTTTAAACATGTGATAAAACTGAGGTTTTGGAGAAGTCACCAGGCTCTGAGAGGTGAATCTGTGCTTTCCTTTGTGGCAGATGGAGGGTCCTGCAGGGTGAGGTGTGTGGGGTCACTGATGCTCTGTCTCAGCAGATTCCAGTTCCAGGGGTAGATCTGCTCCTCTCCCACTTACCCAGGATGAGCAAATCCCATGACTTCACACCAAATATAACAAATAAGGCCACACAAAGATTGTCACTCAAATCCCCACCAAACACAGTGGGCTTTTATTTGCTTTCAACTTACAGAGCACCTGCAGGTTTATTTTTACTCCTGGTAATTATTTGTGAAGGCAAGACAGTTATGACACCCCCTCAACAAGCTGTGTGCAGAATTCCATCCATTCCTTGTAACCATTCCCCAGCATAGCCCACATCTCTCCAGTGCTAGAAAGCTGCTTTGAAGATTTTGGGTGTTAAACTAAATATGTTAAAAACTTTGCCTGAGCTTTGACCCTCTGGAAGAATTCAGAGTCTTTTCAGCCCAGAGAACACATCCTATATTTAGGTTACACTGCCTTGTGCTCTGCAGAGACTGGAGAGCTGGGCTCTGATAGATCTGGTGCTAATCAGTTCTAATGTCTCAGAAGATAACTGCAGCCTGGCTATTTTGGGACACCTTTGCACATGAGGAGATTCAGGTTCCTTACCCATTTAACCAGAAAAACCCTTTGGAATTCACTTTGAAGTGCTCTGCTTCAGGCACTGGATTCTGACAATCAGTTTGCATCTGAGAAACCCCTAAAAGCCTCATTGTTAACACTTAGTTTTTAAACACTTTCTGAAGTGTCTGGGTTTAAAACTTCAGCAAACTCTTGAGAGTTTAACCAAGCAAAATTCACAGGACAGTTGTTCCCCACCATCACCTTAATCCAGCAGGGAGCTGCTGCTTTGGCATCATCAACACCAAAGTGTCTCAAATACATAATTACAATGAAGGTGTCTCACTGAAGTCACAGAATCTCAGAAAGGTTTGGGTTGGAGTGACTTTAAATCCCATCCAGTGCCACCCCTGCCATGGCAGGGACCCCTCCCACTGTCCCAGGCTGCTCCAGCCCCAATGTCCAGCCTGGCCTGGGACACTGCCAGGGATCCAGGGGCAGCCACAGCTGCTCTGGGCACCCTGTGCCAGCCCTGCTCACCCTCCCAGGGAACAATTTCCTCCCTAAAAACGTAACTGATCCTTTAGCAGAGAGAGCCAAGAGTGTGTGTGAGGTCAGTCATAGCACAGTCCCTTTAGGGGTTATTTTGTGGTGATTTGTGGCTCTGATTTTTTTTTGTATGAGCTGCAGTTCTCTGTTTGAAAACTGATTTCTCTCAAAACAGTAACCGTGTGGCTGTGCACTGAAAATCACCAGGCACCATCAGAAAGTGTTTCTTTCATTACATCAAACAAATACAACTTTATTTTCATTAACAAAAAAAGCTCCTGCGTTTTTTTTTAGCAACTTTTAAAAGAACAATCCTACTTTTATGAGCTTTGGTAATGGAATGCACAGGCAGTTATGTAATCAGACTGGAATATGGCTGTTGCAGTATTCCAGTACAGGATAACCTTGCTCATTTACAGCAAACCCTGGGGTTTAAATCTGGGATCAAAGTCTGCACAGCTCTGGCCCTTTGCAGCAGGCAGCCATTGTCCTTCCCCTTCAGTACCAGCTGGTGCACCTCTCCAGGTCAGGCCATAAAACAGTGGTGCTTGACAGAACAGAGATTGGCTTGTTTTAATCAAATGTGACCTTAATTGCTGGGCTGTGATTAGCTTTTAGTGAGGGGAAGCACAGCCAAGGCAGTTTCCTTCATCTCTGAGTGAGATATGTGCACAAGCAAATATTAACACTGCAAATGCTGATGATGTCTATTGGTTTTCTGATTTTCTGACATCTTTTCCAGTTGTTCTATGATAAACTCTTTATCTTCAGTGATTTTAAATCAGAGAATGATGTTTTGTAATAGAATAGATTAATGGAGAACACCAGAGCAGATTCCTGCAGGTGCTGAAGTGTTCCAGTCTTCCTTCAGAGGCTGTAGGGTCAATTTAAGTTGTTTTTTTTTTTTTTGTTACCAAATAACCTTTAATGCTCAATTTTTGCCTGGTGGAAGATATTTGTAGTTAATAAAAAGAGGCACATACGAGCCTTTGGTTCACACACCTCAGTACAGGTCAGCCCTTTGTAATTGCTGACACCTGATAGATTTAGGGCTTTCTAACCCTAACCAAAAATGTTCTCTTCGTTTATAAAATGTCTTTGGAGCCAGTAGCACAGAGTGCTGCTCAGCACTGCAGCATTTAGGGGAAATCCTGCTCCACAGCCCCATTGTTCTGCTTTGTCTTGTTCCCATGGAACTTTTTTTAGGTCAGTTTTCTCCTGGCTTCCCTTACAATGAGATTAGCAGGCTGGGTGATGACTGTGCTGCTGAGAGGCTGATCTCAGAGCAGGGACTGCAGCCACTGCAGGTGTTGTGGGGACAGTTCCAGAGCCCTTGGAGTGGGAGCAGGGCTGTGCTGAGGGGGAGCACCCAGGCTTGGACCCAGCGGATGCTGCCTCAGGGTGTGGCTTTCCCTGGGTATTTGTGTGCCCTCAAATGCAGTGATAGGCCAAACTCCTTTTCACACGTAGCAATTTTGGCAATAAACACGAAGTTGCTGCAATTTGGGTGGTGAACTTTGACACAAAGCAGTCAAATTCAGGGGGTTGCAGGCAGGAGCTCCTGGAGTACCAACATCCACTCTCAAGGTTTTCTGACAGTCCCTGGGATTTGTGTGCAGTTACAAATGCTCCTCTGGGGTAGATTCTTCTAGAACATCACCCCTGGTAATGCAGACCTGGGTGGGAGGCAACTGTACCCCTTAAGACAGGGTAGGAGAGTGGCATCCATACCAGGTGTGACCAGACTGGTCACTGAGGAAAGCTGGAGCTCCTTTCCTTCCTGGTAAAATCTCCTTAGGAACCTCCCTGGTACCAGCATGATCAGTGGGCACAAGTGGAATGTTAAATATTTGCAGCAACGAGGAGGGAGCACAGTTACTGTCACCTGCAGATCCTGCAGGGCACGATGATTTGAAGCTGTCTGGTTCAGACACCGCTGACATTTGTGTCTGCAATATTTATGATTGCTCCATCTCCTTTGTCCCTGAGCACTGACCAGTGTCCTCCCTCCCCAGAAAGGGCCGTCCTCGGGCACGGACAGAGTGAAGAAGGGTGGATCCTACATGTGCCACAAGGTAACGTGCTCTTTCCATCTTCCCTCTGAAAGCACTTGACCATGATCCTCTGACAGAGTTTCCTGGCAGCCTGCATGCTGCTCACAGGGGTTTATTTATGAAGAGCAACACCTGATGTTCCTAAGGACCTCTTTTTGCTTAGCTGGGAATTAAAACAAGTAAGTTTTTTGGTTTTTTTACTCAGCGTGGGTTTTTGATGCAGAACTTCAAATTGATGTAGGCTTCTAATGCTGTTTTCATGATAGAGCTTGAGTGATACTTGTCAGAGTAGAAAATATGGATGAGACTTTGTTTTATAAGTTTTATAATGGCTTTGATCCAGAGAGGCTATGGAGCTCTGAGTAACCTGGTGCAGTAAAAGCTGTTCCTGGCCAGGGCAGGGACTTGGCACTGGATAAGCTTTAAGGGCCCTTTAATCCCAAATCCTTTTATAATTCCATGGTTCTATGATATCAGAGCTGGCTGGGGGATGAAGTGTTTCACCTGAGTTGGTGGCATACCTGAAAATCCTTCAGAGCAGCAAGGAGGTTCACACACCGATGGCTGTTCATGACACAAAATTGTGTTTTAAACTCTGCTCATGCAGTGCTTAAAGCCCCTCACTGTACATCTCCTGTTTCATTAAAGCTGTCCTGCTCTTCTTCCCTTGCAAAGCCTGTGGCTGGCAAATCACTCTCATAATTAGATTAAATTTTTTTCAGTGAGATCCCATTTTCTACACTGATTTCTTTCTTAGGTGAAATCAATGTCAGATGTTAATTAGCAGTTTTGATTAAATTAACACTGGAATAGGCTCTTCGGTGATGAATAACATGACCCATTTTGAGGGTTTGTGAAGATTCTAGTCTGCCCTAGTCTTTTTTGTAGGTGATAAAACTAGGCTGTGTATGAAGACCAAACCCACTGACTGCTGTTAGTACAAGGGCTCTTTATTAGGTGCCTGACGTCTGCTCAGACTGATCTTTGTGTGCTGGTGCTCTTCTCCTCCTCAGAGCTGACAGAGGCTGAAGTTGCATCTTTTTACATCCCATCCCAAAAGTCTGGTGTCTCATTCAGGGAAGCGTTTCCAGGCAGTGCCTGCCCATTCCAGTGGGGCATTAGCACATGGATACACAGCTCAGCCTCTGAGGGGAAGCTGAATGTTGTTTTGGCTTTCTCCTAGAGCAGGAGAGGTTATTGGCAGACACTGCCACTCAGTTTAGTTTTTGTGTCAGCTGCTGTCTGTGTAGGATTCCCTCATTTCTAACGCAGTGCCTCCCATCCACTGATCTGTCCCACAGCGAGGGCAACGTTTTGCTGTATTAATCTAACTAATTAATCTGTGAATCTCACAAGCTGTTGCCTGAGGAGCCCCAGCTGTGCTAAGAAGTTCCTTCTGTGTTGCTGTGCAGTCCTACTGCTACAGGTACCGCTGTGCAGCCCGGAGCCAGAACACCCCCGACAGCTCCGCGTCCAACCTGGGCTTCCGCTGCGCCGCCAACGCCCCGGGGCCGCGCTGACAGGGGCACTTCCTCGGGCACAGGAGGGGCTGGGTCCCTCCCCAGGGAGAGGAAACGCGGGCAGTGTCCCTCGCTGATGACACAGAATGGAAAAACCTTGCTGGAAGTTCCTGCGGAGGGAAGGAGAACCAGCGCGACTCAACGGTGCTTGGAGAACCTTCGCGTTCACCTGCAGCCTGGCCTGGATTTAAATCCTGGCCAGAGGGCTTTGGATTCCACTGGAACAAAACTCAGCAGAAACATGCCAATCATGTTTTCAAAGATGGCTTAATCCCAGATTTACTTAGGCTGGAAAAGACCTCCAGAATTATTGAGTCTGACCCTTGACTGACCACCACCTTGTCAACAACAACAGCTCCTCTTTCGACAAGATCTTTATTAATTAGTTTTATTTATGTAGAGCTTCTGCTCTCACATGCAATAAGCAAAGACTTTATAAACTTATAGACAGCTTTAAAAGCAATTCTAGGCAGTTAGGGAACTCTAGGCAGCTTTGAGAGAGAATGAAGGAGTACGAATGAGGGCTGGGAGGTGACAGCTCTCCCCGCAGGCAGCTCGTCCTTTGTTACATTCCACTCGCAGTGCAAATCCTGTCCAGAAAAGGGCTTCTTCTGGGGAAATACCTGCTGCTCTTTGGGAAGTGCCTTCTGCAGCTGAGGCTGATGATCCTCAGGGTGATGATGATTAGAAATCTTGTACATATTTGAATAAAATGTCAAGCATTTGTTTATGCCAAAGACTTTTATTAATGGAAAAGCACAAATTCCTTTGAATTTTTTGGATGCAGTATAAGCTTATTTTAGAGACTTGGAAAATGCAATACTGGCCTCATTAGAAACTGAAGCTAATGAATGATTCCACTTGAATAAAAGTCATGGAAGTGATGGTAGATGGAACTGTGAGCCTAAGGCCTAATAGGGTAAAATTCTAAAGTGCTTTGTTGAAAATAAAATTCCTCACTGAGAAAGAGAGGAATTTTAGCAAGTGAGAAGGGAAGTGGGAGTAATTGAAAGCAACCTTGTTTTGGGATCTGCACGTAAGAATGGATTAAGAAAAGCCTTGGCACTGGTGCTGGTCCTTGCCAGCATTGTCTCTGCTGTAGAAAATTTGGTTTAATGCAAATCCATCACCTGCCAGCTCCTGCACTGGTTTCATGTTGAAAAGGTGACACAGGACACAGGAGAATGCCTGGGGAGCCCTTCACCAAACACAAGCCTCTGGTGGGGTCCAGGTGAGCCCAGCAAACAGAAGAATCTATTCCAGGACACAGCATTGAGCTATTGATCATCATTACTGCACTCAGAGTAGAAAGGAGAAGGGAGGATGAGAGGAAGGTTGCAGCCTTTGGAGCTGTTTGACTGGATTCATTGTAGAGGAGCACCCTGAGCTCTGAGGGGCAGCCTGGGGCTCTGAAGCTGAAAGGAGCCTGAAGGGCAAAGTGAACAGAAATTCAGCCAATACAACAAAAATTTCTTTTCTAGTTTCTTGAGAGGGAATTTTTTTAGTAGGATTTTGATCCGCTCCCCCTGGCAGCTGCAGTGCCAAGGCATGGGGGAGTGCAGTGCGTGTGCTGTATGGAAAAAGGCCATTAACAACTGTCAGGATGGCTTAGAACTCAATTAACCATTATTTTGTTTTTGCAATGCCTTCAGTGTGGCTGTTTTGAGCAGCCCAGCACTGCTCCTGCTCCGTGCTGGGAAGTTTGCTCTGAGCAGATAACTGGGATCGGGTCCCTCGCCAGGAGCTGCAGCTCTGGCGTGGGCTCAGAGCTCACACTGCAGGGACAGCTCCCAAGCTGTGCTCCTGCTCTAAGGCTCTGATCAAGGACCAGATACTGCTCAAGCTGACTGGATTTTTTTAATCTGCACTTCCTTAACTACTCAAAATCATGCCAAGTGCATACTCATAACAGGAAGGTAACAAACCGTGCTGTCGTCCTGCAAACGCAGAGTGCAGATGCTGTAACACTAATCTTGAAACTCTGCTCAGGAGGGAAGGAGGAAGTGGACTGGATCATCTGCTCCCAGCCCTGTGGTCTGGAAGTGGCTGGCGTGATGCCTTTTCAGGGAGAAAAGCAGATAAAACTCTCCTCTACACAAGAGACCTTGCTGTGCTCTGGAATCCTGTGCATTCCAAGGTAAGGGATGCAGGGAGCTGCTCTGCTGTAGCAGCAAGAACCTTTATTGAGGCAAGGAGTGAGGTTCGTGTCCACTCAGGCTGTAAACTATTCTGAGGAGCAGCTGAAATCCTTTGGGAGGTTTCTGTGCTGCAGAAATGACGTTCAATGATTAACCCTGGGAGAAATCACGTGGTAATGTTTATCCTCACATAAACCCACAGCCTTGTGTAAACCCCAACAGCAGCAGGAAGCACTTAAATGGGAGAGGTTAACACTGCATCTCATCAAGGAAGCAAAGGTAAACACCAAAGAGGGTTTTGTTTAGTAAATAGCAAAATGTCCCTTATCCCTGGGTAGTGTCAGGTTAATCAGAGTGGTTTGGGTTGGAAGGGACCTTAAAACTCATCTTGTGCCACCCCCCCTCCCCAGAGCAGGGGACCTTCAGTTTGTTCAGAGCTGCATCCTTGAATTATTCTGATTATATTTCAGTAGGAAAGTAAATCTCCCAATGAATATTGAAATATTGATAATCATGACTGCTCTTTGAGAGTAGGCAGGATTACAGAGAGCTCCCAGTTTTTAGCTGTTTGCCTGGATTCCTTGTGGAAGAGCACAGATTTGGGACTGACAGCTCAGTCCTTCATGGCACCAATCTTTCAGGTCCAAATCAAAGCTGTCTGCAATTTAAAAATGAAGTTACTGATCCCCTGCAGGACAGCTGATCCCCATGAGATGTACTCCTTGTGTGTTATGTCAAAGGGAATGGAAACAGGTAAAGATCAAACTTTCCAGAACAAATAACGGAGGGTTTGTGCTGCTGATGGCACAGTGTGACATGAATAAAAAACTGCAGTGCAGTTTATCCATCTTAAATACCAAAACCAGCCCACGTGAAGCTGCCTCAAGGTGATGTTTGCAGAAAGGAAGTGAAGGACTGTGCAGTTCCAGAATGTGCCCATCTGGCAGTGCCTCCTGGTGGAAGGAGGTGCTCGGGAAAGCCCTGCACAGCTGTTAGAGCTGGACGAGGATGATGCAAAGAAGGTGGAACGACCTTCTCCCTGGGCCTGGAGCAGTGAAAACATGCATCAGTTAGCAGCTGAATGAACCCTCGTGCATCTGTCAAGCACAAAATCACAAATGCACCTCTGTATTTCTCCTTTCAGCCAGCTGTCAGCATCATCCTGCCTCATGCTGCAGGGGCTGGATTTGCTCCTGACCATGTGCTGACAGTGCTGGGCAGGAACAGATGTGCTGCTTGCTCTGATTGCAGAGACCTGATGGGAGCAGCCTCCAGGCTGAGGTGATTTAAAAGATGGGATGTTGTGCTCCTCAGAGACTGCTGTCCTTCCACACAGCTAAGTGGGAGTGAAACAGCCAGCCAGTCACAGCTGCTTTGGGCATGCAGCTACGTGGGACACACCAAGGGCTAAAGATACTCTTTCCTTTTACATCAATCATTAGAAGTTACTATGCTTTGTGGAACAACAACAAAAAAAAATACAGCAAGTAATTTAAAAACAATAATTTAATGGATTTTAAGAAAGCTAATGCCTTTCTTGCATCGTGGCTCCTGGTGTCATTTTTCTGTGCCACTGTTAGTGACTTTTCTTGCTGTTATCACGTCCTGTCTGTGTACAAGTGCTAAAGGTACAAATTCCTTCTGAAGGGTACAAACTGAGAGCTGCTTCAACACACACCAAGCTGTCAGAGGAAAACCAGACAAAAACACCAGGCCTGGCTTAGTCACTGATTTTGGAACATCTCAAAGCTCCAATAATCCCTTGTGCTGCCCACCTTGAAAAGCTCTTGAAAAGGTTTTTGCATAAAATTCTCAAAACCATGTCTCTCTGCTGCTTCTCAAAGCCACGTGTGCTTTCTTGGTGGAACACATATAGTTTTATTTAACTGCTAAAGAAAATAGTATTTTTTAGGTGTTTAAGGCTGAAAAGCTATGGAGAACTCGCTGGTGTGGAGAAGAGGGAGCTGTCCCAAGGTAAGAAGGAAGCACACGTGCTGGAACCACAGTAGCAAGGTTTCCTCAGGCTGTTCTCTTCCTCCTGAGGTTTGCATTCTCTGCTGGCAGCTGGTGAATTACAGAATCTCCCAGAGTAATCGTATGAAAGCTCCTCTCCAGCAGAAATATCAGCAGCTGCAAACAGTGCCAGTCTGGGCACCATGGAGTCGACTCTGACGGGCACCATGACCAGGTTGGGCTCACAGGAGTGGTTCAGGAACCTGCCCACGTTGCCGACGCGTGTGGGATCCACGAAGGTCTCCATGACCCGCCCGTCGTGCAGGTGCTCCCTCACTGCTATGATGTAGTTGGGCTCCTCCGGGCTCTGGGCCTGGATTCTCCTGCGAGCCTCAGCAAAGCCCAGCACCTCCCCAGCGTACTCGCACACGAAGCTGCCCCTGGGGATGGGCTGCAGCGCGCGCACTCCCCAGCCCTTGCGGCGCGTGCGGAACACCTGCAGCCGCCGCTGCAGCCCGCGCTGCACCAGCCTGTTCTGGCAGCCCTCCCCGCAGCTGCATAGGCTGTTGCACTCGAACACGGGCCTGGAGAAGGGCTGCTCCTGCTGCTCGGGCAGCCTGAGGCCCTGGCTGCTGTAGTTGTGCCCTCGGGACAGGCAGGGGCACTCGGGGAGCTGGCAGGAGCTGCGGCGGCAGGAGCAGCCAGGGAAGGTCACTTCAGTGGGGTCCAGCTGTCCGTCCGCTCCGGCCACGCTGTCGGGGCTGTACTGCAGAGAGAACACAGGCAGAGCCTTGGCAGCCCGTCACTGAAACCAGAATTTTAAAACGGTGTCTTGTGGTGTGAAAGAAGGGATTACAGGAAACCTTACCCCGGTAAGTCAGAGTTGTACTAATTACCAAAGAAGAACACAGCCTTGCTTTCGATGGGTTGCAGCTCTGACTAATAAAGATAAGTGTGATAACAGAGGTGAGTTGGCTGGCCTAGGAGCCTTTGGATGAAGAGGAACCTGAGGAAGAGAGCCTTGAGGTAGAGGAGCCCTAAGGAAGGACAGGTCCAGGGAGGAGAAAGAAGAATGGAGTAAGAGAGTTACTGCTGGCAAAAGATCAGCTGGGAGGTCACTCTGGGTCTGATGGAGTTAGAGCCTGCAGTCACACTCAGGCTTGCTAAGGCCTGCGGTCTGGGTCTGCAAACTGATATTTAATATCAGTTAAATCATAATCCAGCAGGAGATAACCAGCAGAGTCTGCAGTTGGACCCTGCAGGTGGAGCTTGCTGTGGGCAGTCAGGATGGCCAAGCTCTATGGAAGAATAAACTGGGACCTTTTCTAAATGTCTGTCTTGGCTCATTTCTACCCCTAACGAGAGCTCTGCTGCAACAGAGCTGTAAATGACTGATCCCACTGATCCCACAACTCAAATCACGAATGCTTCGCTTTTCTGTAAACTTCCAACTCAAACTTGTCTGAAATGTTTAAAAGAATACAAAGCAGGTATTCCATATAGACCAAAAACCAACTGATAGTCTTGTTAGTGCCTGGATTTCTCAAAATAGCCCCCTGGCCACAAAAAAATGTTTAGCAGGAAAAAATTAGCTCATTAGGTCTTCTCTACTATGTACAATTTTCATTTATAGAGATACTAAATCTATTTATTTGCAAATGTATTTACTTGCTGAATTATCAAGCTATTTTTAAAGTAATTCTCCCCACACTTCCAAAAGCTCAGTAAGTTATTTCTAAGGTTAACCTATAGCTCTTCTAAGCCACAGAATTTCCAATACACAATTATGTTAAAAAGGAAGACAGTTTCAATTTATCTCTTCAGCTTGTTGCAGTCACACTTCCTCCTAATTCCGGCAGAAAACCAGGTTCTCAAAATTACACTGATGCCCCCAGCAGGTGAATGGTTATAGAACCACGGAGAGTAGCAGAACAAAATCTGATGGAAACTGCTACTTTTGGAAAAAAATCAAGATATAACGACAGCCCGGGGGATATTTCTGCTCCCTTCCCAGCATTCAGCTTTATTTAGAAGCCTGGAGGATGTGCTATCACTAAATATTACATTTCACGGCAGCTTGTACCTGGCAAGTTCTGGGTGTTGGGGAAGGTGACAGTGCATTTGCAAGTTTATTTTTTCAATAAGCACCAGCTTCTCAGTCACTTGGCTTTACTAAAAACCGAGTTTAACATTCCTCAACCACCACAACCTTTCCCATTTCGGTAAAATACGAGCGCACCACGCAATTCAGGGAGGTTTGGCTCTACAGCATCACACCTTAATTCTTTCCCGAGGCTTAGAAGCCATTGTGGTTTGCAAAGACTCTCAAATACCACTGAAGCCAATTCCTAGGCATGCTGGAGTGACAGCACGAGTAGGAACAGGTACAAACTAAAAGCCGGCAGATTTAGATTCGATATTAGCGGTAAATCCTCCCCTGTGAGGATGGGGAGGCCGCGGCACGGGCGGCCCGGAGAAGCTGTGCCTGTTTATGGCTGGAGGGGCCTGCAGGGGAAAGCGTCCCCGCACAGGAGGGTGTCCCTGCGGGGGAAGGGGCCCGTGCCCCGCTCTCGTCCCGCTGTCCCGCCCCGGTACCTGGAAGGCCGGCGGGGCCTCCCCGGGCGGCCACAGCGCCACGGGCACGGCCTCGCTGCCGCCGCTCAGCTCCGCCATGCC
>VZTB01012331.1:219618-321483 GCA_013397245.1 Thryothorus ludovicianus | reverse complement strand
CCCCCGAACGGCGCTGCCGCTTCGGGCGATGCGTATGAAGTGCTCGCATCAATCGCAAACCACTGAGTTGTTTAATTCCTCATGTCCGTCAGCCCTTGCTCGTTTTGAAGGTGTTGGGGTTTATTTTTGTTTATTTTTCCCCAAGTTAACGGTTCTGATGGCACTCCCAGCCCTCCCGCACGGGAGGCAGCGCCACACGCTCCTGTCCTGGCTGTGGGCAAAGCCACGGCCGTGGCTTTTGGCACCACAAAACCCAACAAAACCAGTGTTCTGCACGATGGGGGACACGGATCCATGGAAACACGCTGTGGCTTGGGATCGCAGACCGGTTTGGGTTGTAAGGGACATTCCAGTGCCACCCAGTGCCACCCCTGCCATGGCAGAGACACTTCCCACTGGCCCAGGTGACTCCCAAGCCATGTCCAGCCTGGCCTGGGAGACTGCCAGGAATCCAGGGACAGCCACAGCTGCTCTGGGAACTCCCCTCCTCCCAGCCAAGAATTTATTCCCAATCTCTCAACTAAACCTGGCTCAGGGAAATCCTGCAGGTGCAATGTGTGACATTTTCTACAGCATCTCACACGATCTCCTTCTGAGCTGGAGACCACCCCGTGTCTTGGGGAAACAAAGCCAGGCTTGTGCTCCCAAGCTTTTGGGTCTACAGAGAACACATCTTAACTTTTTCCCGAAGCTTATTAGAGGCTTCTCCAATTTGGTTTGCAAAGAGTCTCTAATGCCACCGAAGCCAATTCCTAGGCATGCTGGAATTAGCGTTTGTACTGACCCCGGCTCAGGTGTTTTGAGTTAGAGCTTGATTAAGCTCTAACCGTTCCACCTGCTTTTTCCCTTGGCATGAGCCATGTGTTTCCACTGGAAACTCAATTAGCACACCCACAAATAAGCGCCCCCCTCAGAGCTGGGAGTCAGAAGTTTCTGGAGTTTGTTCTGCGTTGCTCCTGGGAGGTGTTACTGGTGATCTTTTTCCTTGGGATAGTTCTGATGTGGCTTTGCTGATCCTTCTTTCTGCAACGTTCCTGAAGTGGAAAGAGTCCTCGCCTTCCTCCTGCCTGGGAAAAGGAGCTGAGCGACAGCTGGAGAGTTGCTGGTGAGTTTGGACAGTGGCATCTGTGGTTATGGGGATAGGGAGTTGTTGTGAAGATGATGGAAGCATTGTTTGTTGGATAACTGAAATAACTTTTTGTTGCACTGGGGCTGGAAGAGAAGGGGAGGCATGGGAGAGGTCAGTGCTTCCCAATGTCTGGCCTCTCTAATTTTGGGGAAGACTTTAATCAATTTCACTTGTGGCATTGGTGCTTTATTTCTGATCAGAATGTGGAGGAAGGCTGTAAACTCAGCTTGTTCTGGGTTTCTCCATCCACAGCTGCTCACAGAGGGTGGCTGCTCTCCCCTGGGAGCCCTTTGCAGTGTGGGGAAGGGGCAGATCAGCTTCATGAGAGACGCTGAAATGCTTGGTGGCATTAAAATGCCTTCAGTTTTGGGCTCTCTGTTATTGCCAAGCCGACCTTTAGATCAAGGCACTGTGGTTTGGCTGCTGCTCCGTGGTGCCAGATGGAATCCTCTACCATTTTGAAATGATTGAAGTAAGGAGTCATTACTCTGCTGTAGAAGAAACAGATTGCTTCTATGTACAGGGAGGGGTTTGGGAGTCTGCAAAAGGTCATGGAAAATCAAGTGTTTTCCTCCTCCTCATGTCACCCAGGGCTCTGTCGTGCTGTGGCTGGGTTAAAGTGTTGAGTAAGAAATGGGTGAAAACTCGTTTTCATTTGTTACGTGAAATTATTGCGGAAGGACATCTTAAAACGGAGCTGGAAGAGTGAGTTGGAGGTAAAATTTGTGATGCTGATTTGAGGCACCTGGTGCAGCTGGGAATTTCTTTTGTAGTCTCTGGGATGAGACTGCAAATCCCTTTTGTTACATTGCATGCACTAAGCTGTTGGGTTTTCCCCCTATATAAATAATGCTTTATGCTCATGAATTATTGCTGTGACCCTTCTCTGTACTTCTTTGGATTTCTTAATGTTCTGCTGAAAATTGGGTATTTGGAAGGTTAGCTCTGCCTGAGCTGTGAGTTTGTGTTTTCACCTCACTCCATTGAATTTTGGTAGCTGAGGCTGTGTTGTCCCAGGGTGGTGGAGTTTGGGGGGTGTGAACCTGTGGCTGCAGTGAGGGGAGATGTGCTCAGAAACCATCCCAGGGGATAAACACGGGTGTCCCGTGTGTTTCTGGAGTCCCATCAGTGCTCTGGGGGATCTGGTGCAGCCCTTTCTCCAGCTGGGAGTGTTGCCAGGTCCCCATCAGCTCAGCTGTGCCTTCCTCGTGCTGATTTTGGCCCCAAAGGGTCCCAGGGTTTCAGGGCTCTCCCAGGGGGAGTGATCAGGAGCCTGTTTGAAGCTCCCTATGGAGCCGATCTCTGAAAGAATAAGATAATCCTTTTTTAAGAGTTCTGTTTTACATTGCACGTGGTTTCTCTCCGGTTTTGTTCTGAGCAGCCTGCTCAGATGCTTTCAGGTGTTCCAGTTGCTGTTTTACATTGAAAGGCAGCACATTTTCTTGTGTGATATACTGGAGATGCCTCCTGAAGGGTTTCCTAAATCGAGGCACTGAGCACACACATTCCAAAGGGACTTGAGTCTGTCACTGCCTGGCTGAGGGTTTTAACTGTGTCTGCTTTAGGCTGTGTCTCCTTCCTCCTGTAGTTAATCTACAATACTGTCTGTTCTTGTTTTGTTTTTGTTTTTTTGGTTTTTTTTAGTTCCCTTATTTAAAGACTTCTCTCTTTGTGCTCCTCTTCTTTTCATGTCAGTTTGAACTTTTTTTGATTTTGACCTTCGCTTATGGATCATCATCTCCCTCAGGGTGGTGGGCAGGTACTCTGGATCCATCTGCCAGTCTCTTTTGTGTCTATTAGAATATTGATTTGCAGAGAGTGAAGTATAAAAAGTCAATATCCCATTAAGTGGAGTAAAGTGATGCTGTTCCAAGGCTGGACAAGCTCAGGTTGGTGTCCCCACACTGAGGTGGGGTTGGCTGGGCAGGTGAGATAAAACCTGTCCTGGCAGGGTTTTGTTTAGGTGTGTTTATGGCAAACAACCACATCTTAATAAATGCTTATAATGCATGAAGGTGCTTGGATTTATTAGAACACGTGCAGTTAATTGTTTTTATATAGTAGAATATAAATGTTCTGCAGAGCGTTTAGGCCAGATGTACAGATAGGAGCAATCTGATGTGGCGTGGTAGTGCCTGCTCTGAAGTGCTCAGGGGATTGTGGAGACACCAGGTATGAAGGTTTTATTGTTTTTTGTCAGTATGAGATGGCTGCCACGTAGAGGTGATGACTGCTCACCCACCTGCCTCAGCAGTCTGCCACTGAAACCAGCAACTCAAACGTGTTTTTGCTTCCCACTTTTGAACTATTCTCAGTCTGCAGTTGTTTTATCATGCACTCCTTGTGCTTCAGAGCCAGCCACACACACCTGACCCAGCACAGGTGCAATTCCCCTCTGATTAAATGTGACAAACACAGTAACAGTGGCTGATAATTGTTTGGCCAGTCACGGCTCAATCCATTGGTGTTTCTGGGCTCTGCAGAGCCTGGCAGTGCCCTGTGCCTGGGTTTGGGGTGTTGGGCTGGGAGCAGCACCAGGGTCACCCTTCCTCAGCCTGGGCGTGCTAAGGAGCTGCCAGACCTTCCCAAGGAGCTGCACTGAGAGCTCTGGTAACGATGTTTGTGAATCCCGAGGAGGAGAAGTTGAAGATCAGTTGTTTAAGCGTGCCTTGGCTGCACAGAGAGGGCTGACCTTGGAAAATGCTGTGTTTGGATAATGCAGTTTATCAAAATATCTCCAAGTGCTTTTGCAGAGAGGGATGAACTTTGTTTCCCTTCTTGTACAGATAAGAAAACTGACGCAGGGACACGTGAAAGAAGCTAAGCAGTGGCTGAGCTCTTGGTTATCACAGGGCTCTGCATTTCATCATTTCCCGTGTGCTGCTCTTGCAGCATTGATTGGTAATGGAGCCATAAATCTCTTTGCCAATACATGGGCACTCACAGACTCCTGACTTTGAGACCAGTAACAAAGTTTTATAACTCAACATTTTGTCTGTCACATCCTTGGATGTAAGCGAGACAAGTTAGAGCAATGACAGCAATTCAGCTCTTGCCATGCAAATGGCTTCCTCATTAATAGTAATGTCTTGTGAAAATTAGGCTTGGTGTGTTTTAGGTAATTAAATTCACCCCTATTTTGGCCTGGCAGCAGCAGGTGACCCACTCAGACTACATGGACCACTCATCTCCTGGCTATAACTGTGCTGGTGTTTTGCAGGGAATCTTTCCTGAGTGGGTTATTCTATTTTTGTTAATAGAGACAGCCACAGAGCAGCCTCGCAGTTGAGCAGCCTTCTGTGTAACAGTATTTCTTCAAAAGAAACTCATTACCAAGTGAGACACAGAGCTGCCTCCCAGACTGGACAAATTCCTCCCCTTTGAAGTGCACATCAAATTCCTTCTGTGCTCCCCATCTGCCTTGTATGAACAAACTCCACCTGACATCAGTGACCTCGGGCATTTCCCTCTGGGCTGGGGAGATGGATTTGCACACCATTAGCTCTTTCTGGGCTACACGTGTAATGGGCAGTTCCAGGGGATCGCAGGCAGTGTTTGAGGGATGTTATCAGCGATAGAGCAGCAAGCTTCTGCTGCAGCCTGTGCTTGGTGGTTTCACCCCGTGTGCTGCTGCTTGCCAGAGGCAGAGCTGCCCATTCTGCTGGAATAAATGGCACTGAGAGAGGATCCCCATGGGTTTGCTGTCCTGCCTGCCCCCAGAATGTGTCCTGTGGCCCTCGCCTGTGCAGGGTCTGGGTCGTGGCTAGTGTGACACGGTGGGTTTTGCGTTTTCACGAGGCTGTGCTTGCACAGGTGACACACAGGGCTGTCCTTGGCTGTGTCCAGGGCTGTGTGTGCCCCTGGCCCCTGTGTGCTGTGGCACACTCAGTGTTGCCATGTTCCTGAACAGTCTGGGGTGCCCAGCCAAATTATCTCCAGGGGTGTTCATCAGAACCTCTGGAATTCCTCAAGGCTGCTGAAACAAAAACTGTGCTAACCTGGGAAAGTTGTGAGGGTTTCATCTTGCTGGTCAATGTCTCTCAAGGAGGGTGGGAATGCAAGTCCTCTGAAAATGCTCAGGAGCAAAGGCTGATGGAAAACTGTGGTGCTTTGTGAATAAACAGGAGGTTGGGTCAGGAATAATCACTTTCATCTCGAGTGAATGTTGGGTCAGGCATGGTGGATCATGGAAAAAGTCCTTCTAGTTCTTATCACATGTAGCATCTTGGTCTGAGCCTTTCCTTCATTAAATGATTTAACAGTAATAAAAATGGATTATGGCTTGTTTGTTTTTTTTCCCCCACAAGTAACATTTGCTTGGTATATTACAGAATTTTCACTGTCATTCTGTACTGTTTATGCTTTCAAAAAGATTTCATGTTGCATTTTTTTTTCCATTTGCATTGTTGAAAAAGATATGTTTTGAGAATAAAAATGTCCCTTGTCTTGCTGCTCCATAACTGTACTTTGGTGTAAATGGAATCCATAATTTTTCCTTGTTGGTAGGACAACAAAAAAACATAAAGGTGAAATTAGAATAGGAATATGGATTAATGTTAACTGTGTGTGCTGTGGTTAAATAAATCACTTAATGATTACAGAATAATAATTCAATGTGGCCTGCAGTCAGACAGGATCCTTTTAAGGGGGGAGGAACAGTATAAGGAATGAATTATGTGTGTTTAATGTTGTATTTCACTGTGATAGTAAATCAATTCCCCTCATCAAATTACCCATATTTATGAGTGTGTGTGTATCCAGGGCAATTAATAAAGCATCTTGCATAGGAGTGAGAGATGTAGTTTTGTGCTGTAACCTTTAAATACAATTTATCTCAAAGGCGTAATGCTTAAATGCTAAATGTTCCTTCTCAAAAAAAACTTAGGAAGGAGAAAAAAAGGAATTAAAAAAGTTAGCTTATGCAGGATTTGAGTTTCTTCAAAATTAATTACCCTTCAGAGCTATTAATTTTGATGTAATCCCTCAATTTTTATCTTAATGTTCTATGCAACATTGTTTTGTGTGGATTTTAGCTGCCTGGGGTAGGTTTAGATGAGATATTAGGAAGGAATTCTTGCTGGTGAGGGCCTGGCACAGGGTGCCCAGAGAGGCTGGGGCTGCCCCTGGATCCCTGAGAATGTCCCAGGCCAGGGCTCGGAGCAGCCTGGGGCAGGGGGAGGTGTCCAGGGGTGGGACAGGATGGGACATTCTGGGATTCTGTGGAAAGTGCCTGCAGTGGGTGCAGGTAACTGGGGCCGGGAGCAGTGGGCTCTGTCTGCACCTCCAGGGATGTGCAGGGCTCAGGCAGGGCCAGCACTCACAGCAGCTGCTCCTGAAGGCACAAACCCACCCCAAACCCACCCATGGCAGGGCCCCAGGGAGATTTCTGGGCAGGATCCAGGTGGGAAGGTAACTTTTTAGGAGTCTGCCCCTGGGATCTTTGTCCTGCTCTGAGCTCTGTGAGCCCCCTCACTGAGTGCTGAGCAGGCAGAGATGCAGTGAATGCTGTTCCTGCTTGGAAAACACCTGTGGCTGTGATTTTAGTGCAGCATGAGCTGGGTTTAAAGAGTGCTGCATAGCAAAGTCTTCAGTTCCTCTCCCTGTTAGCAGAGTGAAAACAGGGATGGATAGAACTCCTCTAGTACAGATCACAAAATAATCCTTTGTGCAAGCAGCCTTTCTTACTGATTATTGTGGAGTGATTTTGGTGTGTTCAAGGAGGTGATGAGATCTGAGCTCCCTGCCTGGCCAGGAGCTGTGCTGTTGCTGTTGTGGGTTAGTCAGCTCTGCCCACATCACATGAGACATGGACAAAGTGAAAAGCAATCTTGCTTTCAAAGGATTGTTGGTGACCTTTAAATTAGGGCTGGGCGTCTCATCATAGACTGCCAGGGCAGGAGACAGGACTTGCTCCCCTTTCCCTTGGAACTGAAAGGTTATTTTCACTGAAATTACCACTTTTTACAGAAAGGTCAAATCCATGTAGCTGCATCCTGAGGAGGAAGTCAGTGACCTTGTTTATCTCCCAGTGTTTGCAACTTCATAATGCTGGGTGGTTTTTTTAGGTTTTGTTGTTGTCATTCTCTTATTACATTGCCAAGAGCTTCATTTGATGGGCTTGAGGTTGAACTGCTGCAAATTTTGTTTGTTCATATGGAGTAATGGTCCATGACCCTGGTGCTGGGTTTGGTGCTCTGTAGGAGCTGTTGTTGAGCTGCTGTCTCCCTAAAAACACAGCCTGGAGCCCCTGGTGTAGGGGTGGTGGCTCTGCTGGGCCTGCCAGGACTCTGTTGTGTGTTTTAGTTGATGACTTGCATGGGGTTATGGAAATCGTGACTAAAGTTTATAAAAGTCCCCCAAGTGCTGTGGGATTTCACTAGGACTAAATCCCCAAATTGTTTTAGGGACTTGCTCTTAGGACTGGATTTTACACCTCTGAGCTGGATAAAGAATCTCTTTTCCAAAGGTTTCACAAAGGGTTTTAACAAATAAAGAAACCCAACTCCCTGCTCTTTAGGATGGTTTTTTTGTCACTTTATGTACTTGAAAGAAGCAAGAACTTTGAGTCATATTTTGCCATAAGTCTGTTGGTAATTTGATACTCTTTTAATCAAGTGAGTAAAAACCTGTATTTGGAATAGTGGTTATGTTCTGCTTATGTAGGCTGGCTTTAAAAATTAGTTACTATTTTGTACAAAAACTTAAAAGGAGGAGGAGTGTGTTATTTAAATTTTCAGGGTTTAAGTGTGTCTAACATTAAGTACAAATATTGAGAGTCAGGAAAGTGGCTATAGACTCCTCGTCTGGACTTTGAATCTATTTTTATTCGGCTTGTAAAGGAAACGTGTCTGTGTTTATGGCTTCTAATGTTGTGTTAATGTCCAATTCTTCGTGTACAGTGCCATTGTTATCTGAGCATCTGCCAAGAGATGGCGATGCAATGCTGCTCAAAGTCTGGGAAAATCCGAGCCTTTTGCTCCTAGGACAGACCAGCATTTACCCGGTCACATCGTGCAAGCTGTGCGCTGAGAAAATTGGCAAAATTAAAACGATTGTCTGCTTTGTGGTGCTCTGTCAGCTCTGGGCAGTTTCACTTCCATCCTGCCTGCAGAGCACATTTCTTCAGGTGTATTTTGGCTGGGACAGAGTTAATTTTGATTTTAGTACCTGATTCTGTGCTGTGTTTTATTCAAGAGAAATTCAAAGGCATCTCTGAGGCTGGCATCATTTCCATCCCCTGACAGTAACGGTGCAGCACTGATTTCTGTCAGGTTAAAAAGGATATAAATGTTATGTTAACATTTCTGCAATGTTAAGAAGGATAATTCTTACCCCCCAAAACGCATCCCCTGTGTTCCTGCATGGATTCAGGTGAGGCCAGGCTGGTAGGGACAGGTGACCCCTCTCACCTGTCAGAGTTCCAGGGCTCCTGAAATGAAAGGCCTTCCTTCTCCTGACCTCTGGTACAGAACACAGAGCTGCTAACGCTGAAAATCTTCCTTTTGGTGTGCTGGCTACCAAAGTGTTCCTTGCAGAAGGTGGGTGGCAGCCCAGAGGGATCCAGCTGCAGAGTTCTCCATTTCCCTGTTAACCCAGGACCTCTGCAAGGGGCTTTGTGCTCTTCTGAGGCTCGGAGCAGTGGTTGAATTCTGCTCTGGTTCTGACTGGGGAGAGAAATCCCTCAGGAATGAGGGTAAACCCCTGTCCCAGTGCCCTGGGGTTCACCTGGGCTGTGCCAGGCACAGGGGACACTGCTGGTGTGCTGCACTGTCACCTGCTGCTGCCTGGGGAAGGAGTCAGTCCAGGCTGGAAAGGTGTTCTTGGAGAATGTCAATTTCCAACGAGTATTTGTAGAGAAAACTCTGCAGTTGGTGCCTTCTGTTGCTTAAACCTGAGGCTGCTGCTTCCATGGCACTGGACTGTGTTCCCTCTGTTCACATGGGATGTTTATCATAGCAGTTTATCAGGACAATTTTGTAATATTCAAAATTTTCTAATGTCTTAATTACTAAGTTGAATTTAATGACTAAATTTTCTGTCTTAATACAACCCAATACTGTTAGCTAATGTCTCCCTTACTATAATAAATACCTTATATTCTTGTTCCAATTTTATAGATGTTATAATTCCACTTCAGAGTGAATGTGAGGTTTCTTACCTGTGTGCATCTTGTCTATTTTTCATTTACTCTTGAATTTAATTGATTTGAAAGTTTTAATACACACGCTAATCATTCTAAAAACATTCTTGCAGAAAATGAAGGAATAACCTTGGTAATAAGTGAGCAAAACTTATAACCTTGTGAAAGCTAAGCCTGAACTCTTGTGTCCTTCCTGGCGTGTGTTCCACAGCCATGGCTGGGATGATGCTCGGTGTCTCAGTGGGTTTGTGTCTCTGTTCAGCTCTAGTGCAGATGGCTGGCGCGAGACCAGACGCTGGTTCTTGGCCAGCAGGACATAAAAGTGGGAAGCTGAACACTGAACAGGAGTCCAGAGAGGCCTGGCCTTGATCTGTGTCAGCAGAGGCTGGGGCAGATTCAGTGCCCTGTGCTTTTTACTGCTCTGACCACGCCAGGAGGGTTCCAGAGAGGAGGTGAGCGAAGGACAGGAGCAGAGAGGGCCAGAGGACGAGTGACTCAGAGACTGCCCAGCAGGATGTGGCAGAGGATTGAGGTTTGGAATCCTCTCCCTGCCAGGGTGGCACAGCTCCAGCAGAGCACCCTGACCTGCCGTGGCTCTGCTCACCCCAGCTCCAGCAGGGCTCTCCTTCCCTCCGTGTCCTAGCCAAGGTCCTGTCCTTGACACAGCAGCCTTTTGGTTGGACCTGCTTTTACAGACCAGGAGCAGCATCCTCAGCATTCAGCACCTTTGTTTTTGTGCTGTCATGGCGGTGTCAGATGGAATATTCTGTAAATTCCTGTTTCTTGGGAGGGTGCTGTGCCTCATCCCACGGGGATTGGGGCACAATGGCCAATCTGTGTTCCCACTGCTCCAGAGAAAATGTGCTCGGCATTTGGAATCTTCCCTGCTCGGGATTATCTGCACATATGCCAGGGTGGCAGTGTCTGAGTGATGCAGGGCAGGGGGCACAGAGAGAAAAGCCTTTTGTTGGGGGTGTCTGTGCAGTGTTTGCTGCCAGGGATGGATTATTTGGCAGTGGCTGCGTTTTGTGCACGTGCCTGGACAACCCCTGGGGCTGCTCCTGAGTCTTTAGCTGATCCCTTCACAGACCTGTGGTCCTGGATTTCTGAGAACTGAAGTATAATATTGTTACCATCACAAATTTGCTTTGAGTATTGACAAACTCTTAAGATTAAGGGGGAAAATTAATTCCTATTGATAAGAAAACTGAATACAATTACCAAGGCTTTTTACCATCTGTCAGCATTGTGTCTATGTATTTATCTCTCCACCCTCTCCAGTCATTTTGAAAATCACTTTGTTTTATCCCCCTCCATATATTTCCATGGAGTGCCCTGTTCTGTACCCCAGTCAAATCTCATGCTAAAATCTGATTTGTTTACATTACATATTGATATTCATCCACTCCTTAATTTTCCATGCATGCTCAGAATAATTTTGGGGTTTCTTGGGATCCAATCTCACTTCAAAACTTTTTACTTCAGGCAGCAGTTAAGGGGTAAAGGAAAAAAAAAATCCCTTGACCTAGTTATGGAACTAAAGCCTGCAGAATGTGCACTGGTGGGGAGTCTCCTCGCTGGAGCTGTGCATTTGGATTCCTGATTGGCTTTGTCTTTCCATCTGTTCATCTCATCTGCAGCTCCTGCGCTGTCTCTCTGTGCCTGTGGTTGCTGGTGTGTTTTATTGTGTGCCAGACTGTTGGGGACTGGCTGCTGACTTCTTTCTACTCTGCTGCTCTGCTTTTGTTCCCCTGACTCAGATCTGCCGCTCTCAGTTCCTCTTGCTCTGACAGACGCTTTCCTTCCAGGGAAAAGACTCTGACAAGATTTTTATAGAAAGTAACAAAGCCAGAATACTTTTTTTTTTTTTTTTTTTGCATGGGATCTACTTTTTCCTGTGGCCTTTTATCCGAGTTTGCTCTTGTCTTCTACCTTCACGGTGTCATTTCCAAACTTTGTTTCCTGTAGTTCTGTCACATAATCTTAGTGTGGTTTAGGATGTTTTGTGTGAGGATTGAAAACCTTTTCTTCCTGGTTGTGATAATGAGTTGAGCAGTGCTTTGAGCTGCATGCTGGATTTATTCTCCCCACCCTTGCCCTCCATCAGGTTTGTTCCCTCCTCTTTCTTGTGGCAGTGTAAATGCAGAGCAGCTCGAGTAGAGACCTGGTGCTGGGGTTCCTTCACCAAACACATCACAAACAGAAATTGAGTGCCTTTGTCATTTTGTGCTTTGAGGGAGGATGCTGCTGTTCAGGTTTGGTCCGTGCTGAGGGGATATTCCCAGAGTGACTCCAGGATCCCAGTACATACACAAGCTTGGGATCATGAAATGCTTTTGTGATTGTTTTTTCATTCCAGTCACCTGAGAAGCATGTACACGTGGTCAAGGAATTTGATCAAGTAGTTCCTGTCCAAGATTCAAAGATTCACATTTAAAAAATAAAAAAGAGCTTACAACTTTCTACTCTGACAATGCTTCTCTCCCTCTTCTCACACTCCCACTTTCCTTTGTTTTCCCCGGGGCTTCTGAAACATAATTAAATCCTAAGTAAATTTTTCTATCACAATTGGCACACACAGTGCTATTGACAATATAAACAAAGCACACAAATTGTTTAATGCAGGAGAGAGATAACAAAGAGGGGGAGATAAAACCTGCCTTGCTCACAGGAGCTGCAGCCAGTTTTGCATTTCCACCATCCTTTAGCACCAGCCCAGAGGTTTTGGGCAGGTTCAGTTCCAGCATCCCTCACCACTCGCTAGTGCAGCTCTTCCTGAGCAGATTGTAGAATGGAATTCTGTTTTTTGGGAGGCCAGCAGGCAGGAGCTATGGTACTTTTTGGCCTGAAAAGCTGTCAGCTGGATCTGTGGCTATTTAATGGATCCCAGGTATGTTTTTAGAAGGGACAGGTGATTGCCTTTGTCCCTGGGCTCCCAGTGCCTCCCCAGGGCAAGCAGGGACTGTCCCACTGCAGTCAGGCTCTGGCAGCAGCTTCTGCTCTGCTGGCAGTGTCTGTGTGGGAAAAGCCATATTCCATAATGGATATACTCTTCCTATTTTCTATCGAGCACTTGGACTCTTCACAAATGACAGAACGGTTGTTGGACCAGTTTAATTGGTCAATCACCATTGAGTGTGGCTTTTCTCTGTAAAAAGAAATGGATCTCAGGTAATCCAAATATTCCTCACTGAGATCAAGAGCATTGTGACAGGTGACACCAGCAGAGAATCTGCCACTAAGGGACAGCAGGTTGGCTGTTTAATTGCAGGAATTAAAATATGTTCATATGAACTTGTTTGTGAATGATTTCCCACTCATTGGTTTTTGTTTAATTAAGTTTTGAGCGAAATGATAAAGTAATACTGTACTTTAATCGAGTAAGATTTGTAGCCTAGTGCTCAGTACTGCAATGTGCAAAAGACTGTTAAGCATTTAAACAAACCAGGAATTGGATTCATGAGACACTGAGCTTTAAAAAAGGAATTGCTGTGTGTGTGTGAGGTATCTCTGCTTCCATGAAGACATCTGGGTTTTCTGCTTACTCTGCATATTTGGTGGTGTGAAACAATTTTAAGCATATTATTTTTGGAATAAGTCAGCTTCCAGCAGCACAGGAGAACATAATGACATTGGCTGTGACATGATTTGCAGGCTGGAATTCTGTTAGCCAGTGTAGCCCTGCTGGTGAAGAAACAGCTGCACTTTAGGATGTTTTAAATCATTATTGTATAATAAGAGCTGCTTCTGTAGAGGGAATCATTTCCCTGTGGTGCCAGGGTGGGGTGGGGATGGTTCAGCACCAAGTGCTGGACATCTCCTGTCACTTCTGAGGAAGAGCTGATTTTTTAATTTTTTTTCCCAGTTGGATCTAAGTTTAGCATGCCTAGACTTGGGATGTTTGATATAACCTGGAGCCAAATAAACTTCCATAAGCTCATCTACTGGAAAAAATGAGAAATTTAGGAACTTCAAACCTGACAATTGCCATCTCTATCAGGTTGTTGTGTCTCTGAAGGGAGGGCAGCTTGTGCAATGCTGTAATTCCAAGTTCTGGGACAGGCTGGGAAGTGGTGCCAGCACAAGTTCCCATCTCACATCCCCTCCTTGTTTGGGATTTTCCAGGCTCTCAGCTCCAGTGTCCTGCAGGAAACGCCCAGGGGATGGTGGAGGTGACAAACAGTGAAATGGGGCTCTGCAGGTGACTGCACCATGTTTAATTCCCTTTTTCCTCTTGGGAGGGACACGACCTGGAGCTTGGCCGTTCCTCCAGTCCAGCTCTAGTGTTGCTTCCAAGCCTTCCTGTGACATTTTCTCTCCCCCGTGCCTTTAGGAGGGGAGGGAAGAGCAGCAGCTGAAAAAGCTGCTGAGCAGAACGTTCTCTAAATTGCTTTTCCTGAGGCTACAAAGGAAAAAAAGCCCCTCAGGTGACCGACCTGTGTGTGGCTCCTGCTTGTACAGCTTGATGTGTGGTGGAGCAGGAACAGCAGCGTCCTGTGCTTTTCCTGGGAAAGCAGAGTAAGAACAAGAGGGGGAGTGTTTACAGCAAAGTCAAACCGTGACCTGGGCTGGGTGTGGAAAAATTGGGATGTTTCCTGACAAATTGTACAGGTGTGTTCTAAGGTAGGGCTGTTTCTGTGGGTGTAAGCTGCTAAAATGATTGGAAACTGTGAAAAGCCAACTTGGAAGTTTGAGAAATATATTTAAAAGCAACCTAAACCTGAAGGGGAAAAAAAAATATAACCATGGCATTGACTGTCTTTGTGATAAGGTCTCTGAGATTTTTCTCAAATAATTAGCAGGATATAAATATATCAGTTCAAAGAAATGTGCAAATCTCTTCTGACAAACATTATTATCTAGAAGCTTTCTTTTTATCTGCAGGCATTGTTTCTCGTGCATCCATGGTTACTTACTCTCCCAGAAGGGGAAAGAAAAAAAAGTTATCTGTTCCTAGGTATCGTGTTTTACCTCTGGCTAGAGCTGCGCTATGGGTGAAAGAGTTTTTCTGCATAATCTATCCTGGGAAACGGTCAATAACTAAACCAGAGTAAAAGTTAATTACCAGCCAGTTGGTAAGGCCATTAAAAATGTGCCCGGGGGAAGAGGAGACTCTGGAGATAGAAAGGAGGAAACAAGTGAGCGCTTCTCAGTAGGATTGTGTGTGTGAAAGGGAAGAGAGTAGTTCACACACATGAAATAAAAGAAAGCAAAAGTTTCTAACACTGTAGTTAAATATAATTTGTTAAAGACCTTTTAGTTGAAAGAAAAAATTATCTCAGATCATCTTAGTGTGATTTGGGTTGGAAGGCACTTTAAATGTCCTTTCCACCCCCCCTGGCATGGGCAGGACACCTTCCACAGCCCGGGGTGCTCCAAACCCCGTCCAGCCTGGCCTTGATGCCACAGAACAGGAAACTCTTGGTAATTTTTAATGCAGAGCAGCTGCTGGGAGTGTCTGAGAAAATCCCAATTCCCACTTTCCTGGTGTCTGTCAGGAATCCCTGTGGCACACCAAGCACTTTGCTCTTGGGGGTTGCTGTGTGCCCCTGGTTTGGTCAGGGTGGGGATGGCCCTGGGAGCAGGAGCAGCTCTGGGTGCCAGGGGCTCAGGGACCCTGGGCTGCCAGCTGGGACCATGTGCACATTGATATTTCTGCTGTCTTCAGCAGCAAAACCAGTGGAGAGAGTATAATGGGGCAAAAACTGGGCTCTGGGATGCTTTGTTTAATTTGAGTGCTTTGCTAATGTGCTTTTAACTCTGAGTTTAAGTGCTTGAGAAGGATGCCTGGGTCTTGTTCAGCCTAGGTAAGAACTAGCCCCATTCTGTCACATAGTTTGTATTTTAATAAGCATTGTGCAAGGAGTCTGTGTGCTCCACAGCAGAGCAGAGGTGACCTAAGAGACTTGTGGGTAATAATTCATATTCTGTAATAATGAGCTTTCTGTAACTCTCCTTCCCGCTTCCCATCTGCCTTAGATTTTTTGCTGAGTAGAAATTAAAGATTTTGTAGATCAGAATTCACATTCTGCTTGGTGTCATAGAGGACAAACATTTGCTGTGGGATGAGACACTTGACCTGCTGTTGCACTGGAGGTGTGCAGGGACCTCCAGGGAGCTGAGGCCTTCCTGAACAGGAATGGAAATACTGAATTTCATCCCAAATGCTTAGGTAGATCCTCATTAGTCCACGGGCTCAGTAGCTGATTGCTGCCCACATACCCCAGGCTCAGACTCTAAAGGGAGATGTCTCATCCTGCAGCTCCAGTGGGATGAGACACATGGGAATGATCACAGTGAGCTCTGACTGTACCAGGGGGCTTGCAATGGGCTGGCACTGTGGGCAGCTTTTCCAGAAATTTCATGTAAAGGCTGAGTGCTGCCGGAGCCTGGAGGGTGAGGAGGAGACAGAACCCTGGCAGAACTGGGATCTCCTCAGGCAGCAATTTGCAGGAGACCTGGAAAGCAAGTTCAGGCCAGGAAAGGCTGCTGTGGGACTTTAGGGGACAAAAAGAATGACTCACTTCAACACCTGCATGAGAAATGCTGTGGGTGTTATTTCAGTAATGCTTTATTCCAAACCCAAGTGAACGTGGCACTTTGTGGTGTGGTTTAGTGTGCCTGGCGGGATTCAAACACTGCACTGGATCTTGGAGGCTTTTCCCAATATCAACGAGTCTGATTTAAATTATTTAGGAAGAATCTGTCAGCTGGTTGATAATTTGGACCTGAGCTTTCTGGATGTGACAAAAAGAAATATGGAGCCTGAAGGGCAACAAGAGTTTTGCAGTGAAGGAGATTTCCCTAAAACAGCTGATGCAAAGCAAGGGCTAACAACATTAGGGAACAGACATAACTTTTTTTAAAGCATTTTCTAATAGAAATTAGTCCAAAGAGGTAATTTTAGTTGCAAGAGCCTAATGAAGCAGTGTGATGTGCACAGAAATAGCCAACACAGAGCAGTACTGAGGCTGTCCTGGTCCTGAGAAGCACATTTGGCTGCAGAGCTCTGGCACGGGGGTGTCAGCTTGGATGTCACTGCCTTGGGCTTCCCTGCAGGCAGGGCCTCAAACCCTGATCATGAACTGAGCACAAGGCAGGGCTGGAGCTGATGAGGGCTGTGCACTGACTGCCCTCAAGGGTGAGAAGAGCCAAGCAGCTTTTGGGTGGGCAGGTGCAGCTATAGGTGCTTCTTCAGGCTTTAGACACTTCAAAATTTATGATTTCTACCCCACCACAGTTTTATCAGTTGGTTTTATTAAAAGATGGTTCAGAGACCATAATAGAAGTGGGATTGATGGGAAGAGGTTACAACCTTAACACTACAGAATGTGGAATTTGTCAAAACTCTTTTCCTCTGCTTGCCCTTGATGTGCTGTGGGATTGGAGCTGGGTGGGTTTCACCCAGAATTTAGAATTGAAAGTTGGTTTCTCCTTGTGATCCACTGCTGTTATGTCAGTGCTTGGGTTGAAAAAGTCCCTTCTATGAAAGAATCAACGTGGGTGGCTGAAGGTGGCAGCAGTTTAGGGCTGGGGAGGAGGAGGAGGGTGACCCTGCCTGGCTGGGCTGGCAGCTCCCCCAGCTCCTGACCTGAGCTCCTGCTCCCTGCCGTGATTTTATGACCCACACAGAAGCAGATGCTGTAAGCATCTCCAACAGGTTGTTGAGCTCTTTGTGGGTAACAGCAGCTACTGGAGTGGGAATCAGCAAATTCATAATTGAGAGAATCATTCTTTGTGCTGGGATGATGAGCAGGTTCTGTTGTGCTTCAGAAGTGAGAACACACCAGTCTGAGAGTCCTTTTCATGTTCTTTTTGGGGTCCCTTTCTGTGTTGAATCATCTTAGGAAGGCTGGTGCACAGCTAAGCTGCAGCCTGAGCTTTGGCCCATGGTTGTGCTCTCCTCTCTGGGGAAGCAGAGCACAATGCTTGACTTTTCCAGCCTTTGTTTCTCAGTCTTTAGTTTTTCTGTCTTACATGGGAACTCATGTTCAGGAATATACAACGAAAATTAATTTCATTTATGATAATACATGCCCAGCACTCCAAATCCCAAGGGAGGGATTATTAAACTCGAATTTCTTCGTTGTTAATGATTCTCCAAAGGTGATGAGATTAGTTATCTTAGGAGCATGAGGTAACTGTTGTTTTTATTAGTTCCTGGCAGATGGCAGCTGGGTAATGAATGTGGAGGGAGTGACAATTCACAATCCCAGGAGTTCGAAAGAGAATTTTTGGTCTCCAGAGAGTGGAAATGGGCCTGTTCAGCATCTGTGAGATGAGTTTCTGCTATCCATAGGAAATTTTTTTTATCCAGGACACCACTGAGTGATGAAAATTACTACTTTATTCTGTGTTTCTCTGGACTTCACGGAAAATAAGTATTCTTTCTTAAAAAGAGAAAATTGTATTTATCAACTAAAAAGTTCAGTGTGTGTTTCTTTTAGCTTTGTAGCAGAGGAGCTTCTCTGGACAGTGCCTGGATGATCAGCAATAGCAGGATTTTTCCCTGTAAAATACTGAATTGGACAAACCTCCACACCTGGGAGGAAAATATCTGTGCTCATTCTATATAAATAGGAGAAAAATAATTTACTTTTTCCCTTCCTCAGCCTGTGTTATTAATTTAATGTTATTTAATATTAATGTTTTCTACATGGAGGCACAAAGAAGGGAGCCACAAAAAACCTCTCCATGGCTTTCAATGTGTTCCTCCAGAGGAGCTCCACTACTTTGGAGCTCTCCTCACCCATGGAATCCTTCTGCACTCTCCCTCCATCCCAGTTTCTCTGTGGATTTTTTCCTGGGCTAGGGACACCCCCCATACTTCACAGGAATTCTGGACACAGCTTTTTTCCGATTACACTTGCTGTAATTAAGGTGGAAAGCTCTATTTCCTTGATGAATGGGAAGCTCATATCCACTTTTAAAACATATTTCTGTATCCCTCAGCACTGATTTTGGGGCAGCATTATGGTTTGTGGGAGTTTATGGTCACTGAATGCCAGTTCCACTTCTTCCAGGGATTTCCTGTGTTGCTGGACAAGCCACTGGAGAGTCTGAATCTGTAAAAGGATGATGCAGATTTGCATTTCTGAAATGCTGTAAGGTCCTTTTAGAATAGCCATGTGTGTTGCAAAGCAGCATTATGATGATTAAAAAAGCAAGATGATAATCTTGAAAATGCCCATCTAGAAATAAAACTGCGAACAAACCCTTTGTGTGTGGGTTCAGGGAAGAGGATTTTTTGCTTAGTCTGGTGACTCCATTAGTTTAAAGACCACTTCCATGTAGCCAGCAAAGATTATGCCCCCAGAGCAGATGCAGAGTTTGGAGTCCTGCTGAGGTGAATCATCCCTTCAGAGCTTGGCTTTGCTGGCAACAAAGAGAAGGAAACAGCTGGAGAAAGCTGAGAGGGGCTTTTGGGGGTAGGCTTCCTATGGATTATTCTCTTAATTGCTCTAGCCGAGCACACAAGAAGAAAGGCAGAGCCAGGGGAGGGGTCTTTATGAAAACCAGGTCCTTTCTGGTGGCTGATTATTGCCCTTGTGACTAGTGTGCTGTTAGGGGTGAACTTGGCTCCTGCATTGCATCATTTTACAAATAAAAACATCACAGCAAGCTCCCCTTTCACTTTCTCGAGGTATATGGTGTTTTAACTGCTACTGAGTAAGGAAAATATTCATCCAAGCTCTAGGTATAAGACTCATTATAGATTTATATTTCCCATCTCTTTCAGTGGGACTGGGCAGCATTTTTTCTGTTCGGGTCAGAGAGCTGAACTTGGTTTGTGCTTGGTGTCCATAACCCCCACAGGCAGGAGGATTAATCAGATGTGGCTCGTTAGCACTGAGCCCTTGGAAAATAATGAAAGGCAGGGACTCTCTGGCTGTAGTTGTTGAGGGTACTTGTTGCAAATAACAGAACACAGCAATAATTCTCCAGGATGAAGGCCCTGTGATTTATCATGGTTGCATTTCCATCTGATACAAAGCTTTCTCCTCCAGGCTCAGCTCCATTTTGTGGTTGCTGCTTCCTGGGTTTTAAAGTCCCCTAGATGATTAACTAATAAACTAATTGCATTCCAGCCAGGGTTCCTTGGGGAAGTATACTCGTGTCAGATCCAGGTAAATAGCTGCCAGTGAAGTCAGGAGATGTGGGCACCTGGCCTGTGCCAGCACTTCCCACCCTGCCATGGAGTGGTTTGGGGTGGAAGCTGTGGAGCTGCCCGGCCCTCCCTGACCTGCACAAATTCCAGCTTTTCCCTGGGTGCTGTGTGTACCTGGCAGCTGTGCCATGAGGGGCTGCCAGCTGGAAATCAGAAAAGAGACACCAAGCAGCATCACTGTGTTCGTGATCTTTCCATCTTGCTGTGGGAGGGGAGTTAAATTGGGAGTAAATGCCACTGACTGTTGGCATTGTTCTTTGACACAGATGAACCAGGTCCATGTGTTTTCAGCACTGGTTCAGTCTGTTTTCACTAATAAATCCAGCCCCCTCAAGAGGCACTTCAGTGAAAATCCAATGGAGTTTGGAAGCTGTTACTGCCCTCAGGTGCAGGGGAAGTTGAGGGCTATATCAGGAAAAGCAGTTACAAATCTGAGCACATTTTTTCCTTTGTCTCTACTTTTAACTCATGAGATCATGTAAATGGCTTTATGTTTTTTCAGCATAAGAGGCTACCTAAGCTATTGCAGGAAATGAGGAGTGTTTTGGGAACTGCTGAGTATTTGCTGCTCCTCTTTTTACAACTTACTGAAACTGGAATGCCAAAAAGGACAGACTAAACATGGCCCTTGCCAGGTGAGAAGCACAGTATCCTGAGGAGGACTTGGAAGTGTTTTAGCTGGGACTGTGGTTTGAAAGAGAAGTCTGAGATGGCAGAAGATAATTGCAGGTTTATCTGTGTACTGCATTATTTTTTCTGAGAAACTGGTAGGAAAAAATAAATCAATTTATCCATCTACTAAGGTACTGAAACAGAGAAATGGAGGGAATACATAAATCTCACAGGCAGTTTGGTGGATGACAGCACACTTCATCAGGGATAGCTGCAGTGTTCTGGGCAGCTCCCAATGGTTTCAGAGGGAGGGGTTGTTCAGTGATGAACTGTTTGCCTGGAAGCTCCTTTGGAGATTATTATTAGCTCTTAATAATTCCCTTTTAAATGATTCAAATATGTAGCTGGTAGTTTTGATAGCAGCTTTAATTGCCTCCACTGAATGAGAAATCCCTAGAAAAGTGTGGGGAGGATCTGTGAGCTCTTGCCTACAGCCTGAACCCCACAGCTGAGATCCCTTTGCTGTGGGGCCCTGGTGACAATTCCCAGGGCAAGTCAGGAGCCTCTGGCTGTAGGTTGGGAAGGTGCTTGAATGGGCCCTGTGTCTCAGCAGTGCCTCCCTGCCTGGATTTTGTAGTTTGGGATGGGGCTCAGCCTCCTGTGCTGCTCTGTCTCATGGGGATGGTCAGGAATCTGGGAAATCTATTTGGGGAGCAGGGCATCAGTGATGGAATTCTGTATGGAACCACCGTGGGTGCAAATCCTTCTCCACTCTGCATTGTGCCTCTGCTGTGTATCTTTGGGACTGCTTTGTACAAACAGTTTGCTCAGTGCTAAGAGTCCTGTATACACATTTTAATTTCTTCTAGTATGGGATTTGTGCTCAATTCTTTGTTTTCCTATAATAGCCAATAAATATTCCAAGCAATGTGCTAAGGAGTATTCTACAGAGTGAATTCTCCACCTCTTTTACTGAAGTTTTTCTACTTATTAGAGAAAACTCGGTCTTTGAGAGAGATGGGAGAGAGTGATGATAGCCAGGGGGGTAGAGGACTCCCGGGATGGACAGAGTGAGACGGAGAGAGCCTGGATTGCAATTGTGCGTCTCCTGAATATTTATCTATGCAAAAAAGAACAAGTTCAGTAGGAAAATAGAACAAGGTCTCCCTCTCAAGTATTCTGGAGCTCATCTTTGATCGCAAGTGAGAGGGGACCAGCAGAGCAGAGTGAGCGCCGGGGCGTGTGTGACCTGGGGCAGCGGCACGGAGCCCCGGGCTGGGCTGGCCGGGATTTCGGCTGCTCCTGGGGGACAAAGGGGGACAGGGAGCCGAGCGATGCTGTGCCCGGGCCCCAGGAGCTGCGGCAGGGCAGGGGAGCGACTCGGGTGGGTGCCCCGGGGGCAGNCCCCCGGGCTCGGGCGGGTCGCCGGGAGCGTCCCCCGGGCTCGGGCGGGTCGCCGGGAGCGTCCCCCGGGCTCGGGCGGGTCGCCGGGAGCGTCCCCCGGGCTCGGGCGGGTCGCCGGGAGCGTCCCCCGGGCTCGGGCGGGTCGCCGGGAGCGTCCCCCGGGCTCGGGCGGGGTGTCCCAGCTGCCCCAGTGAAGGATTCTCCTCTCTCAGATGTGCTGAGGAGCCCAAAGAGAGGGAGCTGCCCCATCTTTGAGGCTTTTCCCTGGGCACCTAGATCAGGGAATCACAGAATCGTTAAGGAAAGACCTGCAAGGTCATCAAGTGAAGTTCTGTGTGTGCTTCAGTTTTGGACCTTTCCAGGAATGGTGACTCTGGCACTTCCCTGCAGAGCCAGGTTTCCTGCATTTCATAGGAGCGTGGTCAAAAAGTGTCTCTGGACAAAATGGTTTTTTTTGGCATAAGAGGTCTTGTTTCATCCAAGCAGGGAATTCCAGTGAAACCCAAATTGCCTTTTTTAACCTGCAGTCCTTCAGTTTAGATTTCAAAACATTTGGCAAACCAAAATAACCTGTTTCTCCACCTGGCCTGAGTGCAGAGGTCACATCCTGGAAGGAGCAAGATGCCCCTGAGGGTTTCTCTGGCTGTGTCACCCCTTGGGAAGCTGTTTGTGCGCGGGCAGAGCTGCAGGAGCCGTAAATCCGCTGCCTGTGGAGGTGTGCGGGGTGTCTGCAGGAGCGGGGCTGAGAATTTCTGTGCTGAGACAGAAATACGGCAGCCCGAGGGAGAGCAACAACAGCTCTTTAAATCCCGGACTTTATTTAGAAGAGCCTGCGAGTATTCTCAGTTCGTCTGAAACCCTAAATCTGTGCCTCACTTAGCCCCAGCCCCCAGCGGAGGGATGGAGATCAGTTTACATAAGCTTTTGTCACTGGAACGTTGGATTTATGCACTGTAGTTAAATCAGATTTACGAGACACCGTTAACTCTGAGAGAATGACCCAGAGGATATAAAGAAACTTCAGCTGAGGAAATATTTTATTTTAGTGTCTGGAGGAGTTTTGCACCTGACAGACACTTGCACCCTTGTGCTGCTGAGAGTTACAGCAGTGTATTTCTGGCTGTGGAGTTAATGAGGTTGCTCGAGTGCATTTGAATTTCTGGGGCTGTCATTGGCTGGAATTTGGCTGCAGCCAGCCAGGCAACACCTCCCCACTGGAGCTGGGACTGGCAGGGCTGGGAACACACCAGGGTGTGCCTGGTGTCCTGCTCACAGGACCCTCACAGCCTGAATTTCAGCACAGCACAGCACAGTTGGTTTTAGCAGCAGTTTTTGTTTTATCATTGGCAGATACCAAATAGTCTCCAAGTATCTGTGGTCTCTATGTTGATGTGTGTAATCAAGGGAACCTGGTGTGATTTAACAATTTGTAAGCTGCAAGGGAGGAGAAGATCCAGAATTCTGTCTGGATGTGTCCATGTAAAAAGCAGGAGCTTGATAAATCCCATCATCATTCCTTCTGACATCTGAAGCTGTGGGGGCTGATAAAAACTCTGATTATTTAGAAATATGTCAGAGGACCTTTTTCCTTTCACTCTCTTCTTGCAGGCCAGGGAGATCCTGGTTATTCCCTTGTGGGGTCTGGAAGCTGTGTGAGTGCAGTGCCCTGGCCTCTGAGGGTTTTCAGGGCTGAACTGTTGTGTGCATGGTAACTGTGAATTAATTACTGCATATCCTGCAATTCCCTGGTTAGGGAAATCTCTTATCCTTCTATTTATTCTCTAAATTACAAAAGAAGTTACTTAGAGTGATGTTCTTCTGGAGTAAAAATTACATAGAATTGGTAGAGCAGAACATACTGTGGAGGAATTGTGATGTATAGATATATGTATTCATTCGAGGCAGTTCTAAGTCAAATAGGGTAAATTATTAAATTGCATCAAAAGAAGCTGTGAAATTTTATGACTAAAAAAATATGTAGAGTGATTATAATCATGAGACAATGACAAAAACTTTTGTCATGATATACTGATAGTGTCCATGAAAGGCTAAGAGAGATGAGAAAAGTTGCCAAAACAGAAATTAGACTGCAATTATGGGTGTATGGCCTGGGTTTGGGGCTGAAGATAAGATTTTAAGTCTTACAAACCTCTGGTATTTGCAGCAAAATAAATAACCTCATCTGAAAAGGCAAAGCAAATCCTGATTAATCCTGCATAGCGAGCAGGACATGATTCAAGATACTGCTATGAGGTTTGTCATCATTTTATTCAAATGTGACCTCCTGGGAGAAGCAATAAATCCAGCACAGTAGAGCATTTAACTTCAAAAAACACCTAAGAGGCTGTTTAGACATAATTCCAAAGGTACAACTGAGAGTATAATGCTTTCCAGCACAGTGATTTGGAAAGGACACCAACAGCATCATTAAAGAATGAATGGAAAGAATAGAAGGAAAATGTAAAGAACATACATTCAGATTAATTTAAATTTAAAACCACAAGAAAAGCTAAAAAAAAAAAGGAGGAATTTATAGCCATAATGAAAAAAGGCAAAGAAAACACTCTAAAAATGAGGCTTTACCAGCCTGGCACTCCTGTTTTGGGTTAACAGGTAATGCATGGTCAAGTACCAAGCAATCACCCAGGTCACATTTGAGGGAAGGAGTGTGACAGTGGAAGAGTGAGGGCAGGATTGGCCTTGGCACACGCTGTGGGAAGCTCGGGGGGCTCCCTCTCAGCCCCTTTTCCTGTGGGAATAGTCTCAGCAAGTGTCACAAATTGATGTGGCAGGGAGAGATGGCCACAACAGTCAATAAAGGAAGCAAACGACAGGAACAGATGGCAGCATCCTTGGTGAAAAAGGAACTTAAATGTGAGCTATTAACTGAGGAGTAACCTGTCACTTAAATCAGCCTCAGTGCTGCAGAGACAAAAAGGATGTCCTTCGTGGGAAGGAGGAGGAGAGGTGATGGAACCACAGATGTGGATTCACTACCACCTCACTGGGAGAGGATAAAGATTATTGGACACATCTGTAAGCATGAAATAGTAGGAAAACAAAACTTTCTAAGGGATTCATGCCTGGCAAATGAGATTTGTCTGAAGGAGTTAATGGATGTGTGGATAAGGGTGGTCTGGTCAATATGTGTGCATTAATTTTTTCACAGCACTTTCAGCAAAAAAAGTTATTTCAAAATAAATGAAGCCTTTTATTTATAGTGTAAAATGGATTAGTAACTTCTTAGGAGATGGGAAAGAGAAGGTAAGAATAGGAGTCTGAATTTGAATTGAGGAATGTTTCCATGAGTCAGATCAGTTTTTGGGTTTGTGCTGGTCACTTCATTTGTGGCTTAATCAGCTTCTTCCCTTACCTGCCTGTCAGTTCTTTGTAGAACCTGCTGATGGAAAATGTCTTTGGGTGAGGTGATGTTAATTTCAAAGTGCATTTTCTGTCACAATGCGTTTCCAACTTAAAATCTTTAAATTATGTTTGTATTAGTGGGCAGAGGGTGAACTGCTTCCCACCGTTCCAGGGGATGAGCAGCTCTGGATTTCTGGAGTGAGTGCCCTCATCCTGCACTCACTGAGTGTTTATTTGTGCTGCAGACAGATGTGGTCACACCTGCTGCAGTGTCACTGACCTACGGACACATCTCCAGGAAGGTTTTCCTATTTGAGCACAAAGTATTTGAAGCAGCCAAACCAGTCCAGATATTTTCAGCTGTGCTGGAAGAACACAAATGAGGAATTTGCTTCTATTCAAGGCAACTCTGCTCTTTGCTGGGATAAAACATGTCGCAGCTGCTCCTGTTTTTTGCAGCTTTCTCCTTCAGCTCAGAGTGGCACACAGGGTGCAGGGCTCAGGGAGGAATTGCCTGGTGGTGCTGGCTGTGCCCAGGGAGGGTGGCAGTGCCACGCTGGCTGTGGTGGGTGCTGGAACCCAGAATGCAGAGAATATTTCCCTGTGTGTTTTAAAGGATCCAAACCCTCTGACAAATCCTAATTTAACCTTTGTTCATGGAAAGGGCTGGCCAGGCTTTGGGATGTCCCTTGTGCCACCCTGCTGCCAGCCAGGGAACTGGTTCTGCCCAAGTTCTGGTGCAAATGCAGTACAGACAGGAACTTTGGAACCAATGAAAGTTAACAGGGTGAGTTTTATTGACAGCACTGAACACACGCACAGGAATTGCTTCCCAAAGGTGTGTGTGAAATTACAAAGCTTTTGCTCTTGGTTTAATCTCCAAAGTTTTACATATTTATATGATTATTTTATAAGCTTATACATATGCATTTCTTAACCTCCATTATCCCTGTGCTGTATTAAAATGAGTTTTAAGTTTGGCTATGCTTGTGCAGTTCTTGTCTTGAAATGGGTTGGTGCAATTTGAAGTGGGTCAGAGTTTGTTTTTGGTTTTTTTTTTTGTCATGGCAGCCTCCTATTTCCATCATATTTGCAGGGCATCCCATCCCTTGGGCACAGCCCAAACCCCCTGGCCAGGTTCTGCC
Source organism: Thryothorus ludovicianus (assembly GCA_013397245.1). NCBI lineage: Eukaryota > Metazoa > Chordata > Aves > Passeriformes > Certhiidae > Thryothorus > Thryothorus ludovicianus. Next base: position 295,522 of record VZTB01012331.1, on the reverse strand, counting down.
CAGCTTTGGGCCCAGCTGCAGTCACTATTTCTTCATTTCTACAATCTGATCTTTTTCTTGTCTTGCTTTACCAACACCACTGAGTCAAGTAAATAATAGATTGTCTCAGCTCTAGCTAGGCCATCTGCTAATCATTTGCTAGTATTTAATAATCCATGTTACTTCTACTCTTGCTCTGTTCTTTTAACTGTAATTTTTCTAGTTTGTTCAGTTCTGTACAGAAAGGCATTTCCCTGTAGCTGCTGCACAAACAGCACTGGGGTTGTCAGAGCAGCAGAACTGGGCTGGATGGAATATCCAAAGATGGAATATCCAGCTCCTTACCTGGGTCACTGCCCTGCTGCCTGCACTGTGGAGCCATCACAGAGTCAGCAGTGCTGCTGTCTGCTGTCACCTCCTGGCCCTGGGAACAGGAACGTTGTGACAAACTGTGTGTTAAGGCGTGAAACGTTATTTTTAGCTTTCCACCTGGAATAAAACACCTCGTTTGAGTGTGGTGGGCTAAATATTTTCTGACACTGTAATGAACAGCCTGCTTGCCAGAAGGGTTGTGGTGCTATTAATAGACCTGTACCTCTGTCTCAGTGAGTTTTAGGCACCTTTATTTGGAGCTGTGGGAATTCACAACTGAAAGGCAGAAGGTTTAGATGGGATATTGGGAAGGAATCCTTTCCTGGGAGGGGTTGAGGCCCTGGCACAGGGTGCCCAGAGCAGCTGGGGCTGCCCCTGGATCCCTGGCAGTGCCCGAGGTTGGATGGGGCTTGGAGCAGCCTGGGATGGTGGAAGGGGCCCCTGCCATGGCACTGATGGGGTTTAAGGTTCTTTCCAAGCCAAGCCACCTGGAATTCTGTAATTAATCTAAGGGATGCCACATCTGCCAGCTCTGAAGTGAGCTTGGAGCTCCTGTTAATTCCCCTGGGTTTTGCTGGCACGGAGCTGCCCAGGCCCTGGGGAGGGTCCAGCCCCAGCTGGGGATGCTTTCCAAGCAGGGATGCAGGGATGCTCAGGATCTGCTGCAGTGGGGCAGCAGCAGTGCAGCTTCTGTGCATGGAGGAGGAGGCAATCCCTCCTCCACTGCAGGGCTGGCAGGCAAAGCATGCACAGAAATCACCACAGCGATTTTCCTTTTAAGTGACTCTGGCCCAACTCGTGGAATCTGTCAGAGCTTTGTCCTTGAGCGTTTAAATCTCCTCGGAGATGAAGACTCCATTGTGCTGCACACAGATGTGTTTTCTGGCTTTCAGGGTTTGTCCTTGGGTTTTCAGCAGCATGTTGAACAGGAATGTGAAAACTCCTGATTATCAGCAATGCCTCTTGGTCCTTCTGTTGTCTTTATATAGTTTTCTTTTCCTAATATTTGTTACTATAATATCCAAAAAATCTGGTTTTTGTTCTTGACTGCTTCAACCGCTGAATCTGACCATCCAGTTCTAGTTTGTTGCTATAAATTATCCCCATGCCTTTTCTTTTCTCTCTTTTTCACCTTTAAAAGAATTAGAAAATGGGTAGGATATGTGTTTATTAGCTCAAGTTGTGTCCAGTCCTTGTAAGTTATCCTGTCTTTTTTTCTATAATCAAAAGTTGATAATTAATCCTGTAATATTTTCAGATTTCCTGGATCCCTGCTCTGAAGCAGAGTAGTTCTGTTCCTATACAGAGTTAAATTTGCAGTTGGGGGAGCTTGGTGTTAAGTGAAGGAGACTCAAGCAGTGTAAAAGCCAAGGCAGTGTTCTCTGGAGCGATGGGTTTGTGTACAATCACTGCAAGCTGTCGCATTTTGTATTCCAGTTCTTTGCTAAAATCGTTTTCCTTGCTTGCTTAGGGCTAAATTTGACTATCCCCACTTCATGAAGACACGCTCCCAGTGCAGGCTGAGCAGGAAAAAAAAACCCAATGGTACATGCTAAAAATTGGATAGTAAGCCATATGACTAAATTTAGTTTAGAAATATTCTTTTTTTTTTGTGGCATAAGAGGCTTATTTTACCTGACTTAAGGCTTCCCACACAAAACTAAGTGAGCACAGTGTGGAACAGCTTATTTTAAGGTGGAAAAAGTCATTAGCTGTCTCCTGCTGAGACCTTGTATTGAGAAAAAAGCCAAATTACAGCTCACTGAAGTTTAGCATGAAGGGGAGGTAAATTATTGTTTATGATTTTACTGTTTCCTGCTCAGGGCTCTCAGCCTTGTTAGCTGAGCATGGTCTGTGACCTTCTGGGGTGGGCAGGGATGGGGCAGGAGCCGAACTCAAAGGGGGAACTTGTTTGAACACTCAAATTAAACACTGGCTTCTCCTTTCCTTGCAGCAGCTGAACATCCTTAGCAGAAATACCTCGCAGGCAGCTTTAGACTGAGAACACAAAATGCCAGGAATTTCAGGGGCTCTGGAAGGATCTGTGCCTGCCTGAGTTCCTTGGGCCTGGGGAAATAGCTCAGGATGCATTTTCAAGGATAATATCCCACTACAATTAACGGCTCTTTGTTTTTTACAATCTCTCTCTCCAGTATAAATGCTTCAGGGGATATTTCGTAGGAGTAGTTGCTATAGATTTTATTAGGTTAAATGTATATTTGTCCAGCACAGCTGAAGTAGTTAGCTAGAAAAGGATGTTCAAAGAAATGACTTGTGACTCTTGAAGTTTTCCCACATGAAAGGAGATTTTATTCATAATTCCTATTGCAACTATGAATTTTTTCTGCTGTTACTTTTTATGTTAATAAATCTGTCATTAAGCCAAGGGCTCCTCACTGCTCTGAGAGCAGATTTCACAATTCACTTATTTCTCCTCAGAGCCTCTGTGTTGGTTTTTTGGGGTTGTGCAAGTCCTGTGCTGCTTTCCCAGGCATCCCTGTCTGCCCTGATGCAGAGCAAGGGGACAGGGAAGAGGAGAGCTCCAGGACGTGAAGAGACCTCTGGAATCACAGAATCAATCATGGAATGTCAGGTGTTGGAAGAAACCTTGAGGCTCATCCAATCCCAGCCCTTCCACTGCCCCACATTGCTCGAGGCCTCATCCCGGAGGCAACCTGGGAGTGAATTTGGGAACTATTCCTGTGTGCTGGAAACCAAACCACAAATGCAGACAGAGCTGTAGTTAAGCCCTGGTTTTGAGATTACATTGAATTCAAGTCTGTGCTCTTTGTGCTTGGAGAACAGGCAGAAGTGCTGCTGGTGTTTCATCTCCTCGGGACACACAAATGCAGCTCAAGTTGGAAGAAGAGCCAAGCATCTCTTTTTGTTGAATTAGCACTTGTTATTTAAATAGGAAACAGAATAGCTTTTGTTCACACGGGGTTCTGCCAAGGCTCTGTGCCTTGTACAGCGCTGAGAGACTCGAACCAGCACACTGTAACACACAATAGCTATATTTCCACGAAATAAATTCTTGGCTTCTTTAACTGTAACCTGAATAGGAACAATATATGATTATGCCTTTTAAGTGTTCCTTACCAAGACTTTCCTTGAGCAGTCAGTGGAGCAGGAATTGCTGATATAAACGAGGGCATTAGCACTCAGACCACAGTAACAGCATCATTAAAATGCAACTTCTGAGGTGCACTACTTTAAATTTGCCTCATTATATGTGCAATTAGGGAACAAACAATAAAACGGCCATAATTTTTCTGCAATTTCTTATCCTAACTGCCTTTTTTAAAGCTTAATTAATGTTAAAGAAAAAAAGGAGAAAGTGGTGGGCTGAGCCCAAGTTTAACAAGCAGAGCCATCCCTTCCAGTGATGGATGAGCACTGCCTGCACACAGCCCTGAGCCCCTGCTTGCCATGGCAGGGAAAAATGGGTTCCTGCTTTTGGATCCTGCCTGTGCTTTATCCCCCTCACTGGGGAGGGAACACGCTGGTGGAGGGAGGAGAGATCCTGCCCTTGCCAAAGCAACGTTCCCACTCCTCCAGGGAAACAGCAGCAGAGCTCTGGAGTTGGTGCTGCACACTGGTTCTGCTCAGATAAGGTGTTAATTAAGATAGCAATCACACTGAAGGGCTGATTGCAATATTCACACGCTGCTGTTTGTGTGTAAATTTGTAATTCATCATTTTGGGTTCAGCCGGACACACCCATGAGCTGTGGGTTTGACACTAAGGAAAACCAGCAGGATAAATGGGGAAAGTGTCTTTCTTTTCATCCAGATCTACTAATCCTCTTCAATATTCACTTGGAATGCCATTGCAAGTGTTTCAGTATAGATATTTTAATGTTCTTTATTCCTGGTAACTATTGACTAGATACTGGATTTGCTTTGGTTGGGAGTGTCTGGGAAAGGACAGGACAAGGATCACTGTGGCATCTACCAAGGAGAAATCCTTGGTGGAAGTGGGACATGACTTAAAAGCTGGCTCTGGAAATCATGTGGAATGATGCTGTGGTTTGGGACAGGAAGCAAATGATACTGGGATAATTGGAACTGCAGAAAGGAATTTAAAGTAGAGCACAAACAATTGCCAAAGGTAAAACCAGGCCACAGGATGGCTAATGCTGCTGATGGAAAAGGCCTGAGGAAGATTGGATAGTTGGAAATGCTTGAGAAATGTTCTCTGTGTAATTAAAAAGATGACCCAGGTACGTTCTTTTGAAGTGATGGAGAAACTTGGGTGATTTCTTTGCAGATAGCAAGGTAAATTTATTTTTCCAGCTAGTCATGTTTCCAGGAGATTTTTATCTGGTAATTGTGTTTGTCTGCCGTGTGCAGATTGATGGGGAACTGATCCTGCTTTTCCTGTGAGCTCTGGAAGGGGTCACAGTGTTGGAAGGTGTGACTGACACACTGATTTTTCAGGTGTTGCCTTCAGGATCTCCCCCTCCCCAAAACAAAGAAATGAGAGAGATGAAACAGATGAGTTTGCAAATACTATCAAATACTCAGAGTATCAAGCAGCATTGCAGTGGGAATATTGTGAGATATTTTCTGTGCTTGGGTAAATACCCAGACATATGTAAATCTTCAGGAGTGTATTTACTAAACTCTTTGTAACCCTTCAAGTACAGAATGAGGACTGTGGAGAAGGAGCCACGGAAATTGCACAGACAAAAATACCTCCTTGCCATGGAAAGGGTTCAATAATTTTGTTTCTTTGCTGAAGGGGAAAGAAATCAACCCACGGATGTAGGCTCAGGTACTAACTTTAAATTAGCTTAACTTGCTGATGCCTTAAGACTGAGGATTAGTGAATTTAATTATGGGAGCCAGGAAGCACATTAAGATAACATTGGGCCTTAAACCAAAACCCACAAAGCAATGAAATTAAAGTTGGTGGTTTGTGTTCCATCTTTATGGTGTCCTTTTCTTATTGTGCTGTGTCACAGGAGGCCTTTCCTGCCCCTTGGTGAGGGCTTTTGGGGGCTGTTTTTAATGAGTGAGTGACCCTTGTGAGTTTTTCCTGTTGGTCTCTTTGACTGTCACAATGTACATGGACACTGGTTCAGACTGCTCAAAATCTGTTTCCCTGCTGCTGTGGGAACTTAGGGATCATCCTGTGCATCAGAAATCCTTAAAACTGCTTCCTTAAATCAGAATTCCCATGTATGTCTCTCGTAGGATGTCCTGTTCTAGAGCAGATCTTCCCCCTTCCTTTTTTCTTTGTAAGTTCTGTGTTCTCAGGCATAGGAAACTGTTCCTATTTTTGCCTCACTTGTGAAGGTTAAGGTTGGCTTTGAACTTGTCCCAGTTGTTTATCCCATTCTCCTAAATGCCCCTCTGTGCCTCCATGCCTTTGGAGTGCTGGATGAGGAGGGAGTTCCCCTCTCAGATGTTCCTCCTGCAGCTGCAGCTCCTGCAGGAGGTGCCTGAGCAATTCAGAACTGGGCAGGCACCTCCAGCTGTGTCCTCCAGACACCCTCCCAGCCTGCAGGGAGCTGACCCTTCCTGGGATGGCTGCTCCCAGTGATGCCTCAGGTTTCAGCTTCAATATTTTTTAGATTCTGTGCTGGTTTAGTGGGCAGGTTTAGGTTTCACATTCAGTGCTGCTGAGCTCTCTGCACAGAGCAGGGACACAAAACAATTCCTGCTCCAGCTCAGCACCAAGGACAACTTTCAGCCCAAGAACAAAACCAAGGGTGAAGGGAGAAGGAAAACCAAGGAGGATGGAGCTGCATCAGCTGGAGCTGGAATTGCACAATTAACTCCAATGTGCAAATGAACCAGAACTTATCAAAGTGTGAGCCCTCGTGATCAGGTGTCCATTCTGTGCCCATTTTGGGCTCACCTTGGGTGTGCCCAGCCGGGCTCTGGCACTGCCCAGCTGTGCCCAGTGAGGAATTTTAACAAATCCCCAATTTATCCTTTGGGTCTGGCTGGGCTCTGTCCACCTCAACTTCTAAAAGGCACAAGCAAGGTGACATGTACCTGTCACCTGCAGTGACAGCAAAGGCAGCTGCTTGTCCTGGGTGCAGAGACCCCTCCAGTGCATCACCAGCACCCCTGTGCCTCTGCTGCCCTTTTCCTGGCTGCCAGCTTCCTGCCCGCACATCACTCAGCCTTTTTTCTCTAGTTTAAGGTGGTTATTTATTGATCTGCTTTTGGCACTTGGTAAAATGCCAGTTTTTAGTATTAGCTGCTGGCCTCGTTTTATTGTAACCTTATAAAATTTTATTGTTCCTCTTCAATGCTGAGAATGTGTAAATGTTTCTCCTAGAATGGCTGGGGTATTTTGATGTTTTCTGCCTTAACCCTTAAAACTCCCATTGTGAGAGATTTCCTCTTGCATCCTGCTTGCAGTGTTGGAAGTGTTTTTAAAAGCCTGTGGCCTGTCTGGAACAGTGCTGGGGAGGGGGGAGGGCAGGAGAGGTGTGATGGCATTCAGAATTCCTGCAGATAAAAGTTTAATAAAAAAAGAACAGCCTCAAAAATTCTTACCTCGTTCTTCTTTTCCAAAGTGTTGCAACAAAACAGAATGTTTTAGAAAGATTTTTTTTTTTCTTATTAATAATATCTTGCTACTAATTAACCTTGTAGTGAGGAAAAAGGTGCAGGAGAACATCTGGCCTGGGAGTTCTTTTTCTGCCACAGAAGTGTTGGAGAGCACTGCAGGGTTTCTGTACCACCTGGAGGAATGGAGCCAGATGTGGGGAGAGGGGCAGAACCCATTAATCATTTTTCCTGGGATATTGATGTGCTGTAGCCACAAGCAGGCTGGCTGGGTATTGACAAAGGCAATCTGCACAGAATATTTTAGGAGCTTTGCAGACCCTCATTACTATGAACAGGTTTGTTCTTGAGGAATCTCTTGGCAGAATTCCAGCAGGATCACCTTCAGGGCTGGCACATGACTCAACAGTTCTTGCAGATGAGAGCTGTGGGAATATTTTGTGATTAGTTAAATATCATGCAATTTTAATTAGCCCAGATATTCTCTATCCATTTTCTTGGTATTTAGTTTTCATTATCTTTACCATGGAATTGTCATTTACATTTTTGTTGCCTCCTTGTTACCCAGTGAGGTTGATTAATCCCTGTACTGGTGAGAACACTCCACCAGAACTGTAGAGAATTTTTCCTGTTGCAGCTTAGTCCTGCCAACTTCCCCCTCTTTAGCCTGACCTGTTCCTTGATGAAACGAAATATTTATGATTCTAAGACCATAGAAAGCAATGGTGGTAATGGTGTGTGACCTCTGTGTCACAAAAGCTGTTACCTTTTACTGGGTGAAATAATTGCTTTGCTTATATTCTGCTGGAAAACTGCCACATTGTATGGATCAAAAATAACTAAAGAAATAAAAAATAAAAGCCTTGAATACAGCTATTTAGATAATGTAAGCAGTTATTCATTATTTAAACTTTGGGTTTGAGTTTCCTGTCATTATGTGTGGAATAGTTGACTTTCATAATGCCAAATTGGGTAATAAAAGATTAATCAGTTGGCAAGAGCATAAACTCTAGGAGACAGAAGTAGGTTGTGACAATGTTGAGAGGAAATGATGTACTTGAGTTTAGTTCTGAGTGGGACTGACAACTTTTTGTACCCAGTCACAAGGTTTTGGTGCCAGTTTGATTTTGAGAGCTGGGTTTTATTTAGCTCCATGTAGGTAACAGGGAGACCTGGCTGCAATATCCAAAAATTCTCCAGAGTGTGAGTCACCCCAGAGAGTTAAAGAAACTAATAGAATAACCTCATCCAAATCCTTTCTGCCCTTGGAGTAGAGATAATATGGAGGACTTTCACTTTAATAAATGATGTCATTATTATTTGTGGTGAGTTGCAGCTGCTATTAAAATTCCAGTCTAATTCAGCTTCCATCTATCAACGAGCAGAGCAAGTCAGCAGACTCTGTGCCCATTCCTCTGTCTTGTGATGCTCCATATTTTTCCTGGTGAAGTTAATTGTGATTTTCACGTGGGTTTTCCTGCTGAAGGCTGGCACTGCTTCCCTTGCACACAGCAGCACGTTGGAAAAACAGAGGTTTCTGCTTTAGTTTTGTTTAAGGCATTTCCCTTATCTCCAACCCCTGCAGTCCTGCACAATGGCTCTGGAGCTCTTTGTGTAGCAAATCCTGGCAGCAGATCTAACATCAGTCCTTTCATTGCTCACCTTCCATGGCACAATCAGAGAGCCCCAGAGCAGAGGGGCTGCCTCATGCACAGCAGCAGCTTTCAGCTGGCTCTGAGCAGATGGGAGCAGGAAATGAGGAGCAGTGGCAAAGATTGCCTGCGTTGGGTTCTTTGTCATAAATTCATCTGAATGCCGAGTTGCTGTGTGCATGCACAGAATCAGCCCTCATCTCATTTTAGGAGCACAATTTGTTTTATGTTTGGCATCTCTATAGCCTTTGGCTTGTCCCCTGTGGCAGTAGGAATAGAATGTAATTTTTTATAGAGCTTAGTTTGCTTTTGTGTATTTCTTTGCAGCAATTAGGTGCTTTAATTTCTTATCTCCTAAGAAGTTGTTCCTGCTCTTGGTTCTCTCTTGTTTAATCCATGCTGCTCTGCTGCAAATGTTATCACTGCTATTCAGAGGCAAGAAAGGAGTTTCACTGGCACTGTGATATAAAGGGTCAGAGATCAAACCACTTAATTCACTTTTTGCATTGTGTTACACCAGGATCAGGTAAAACACGACCAGGACCAGCTGCTGGGTGTCCAGGCAGCTCTGTCCTGAAATTTGGGTTGATTCCCAAGGCTGTAACACACATGGGCCGTTCAAAATTCTTGTGGCTTCCACAGCTGCTTGTTGGAGATGGGACACCTGGAATTCACTTGTGCTAATCAAGGTCAAGAGAAAAGAGCTCTCACTGTATTGCAAGCAGCAAAATATTAGAATTGGAAAGAAAAGTTGTGACCATAGAAGAAAGAAAAAGAATATGAATTAGGGGTGGTGTCTGTCGGCAGCTTTGGATTGAGTGGTCAGGCACTGGAACAAGGTGCCTTGAGGGGCTGGAGTCTCTGCAAGTGTTTAAGACGGATGTGGCACTTGGGGACATGATTTAGGGGTGGTGATGGTGGGGCTGGATGATCCTGAAGGTCTTGTGCAGCCTTGATGGTTCAGTGATAATTATAGAAAACCATTTTATGCCTAAATTCATCAAACTGTTCAAAGCAGCTCATCTAAGTTGGCACTGGGTCTGTGCTGATGGGGCACCTCTGCAAATGTCCCTTCTGAGACTCCTGGAAAAGCCCTCAGGGGGTTGGAAAGCCAGAAACTGACACCGTGGGGCACCTTCAGGGCTCTGGGGACAGCAGTGGCCTGCAGTGTCCAGCTGGCCAAGGCACTGTGGGTGACCTGCAGGGGCACGGCTGCCTCAGGAAATCCAGCAGATAAACAAGCACAGCTTGTTCAGGACCTGTTAATTCTCCATTTGCTCGCTACAAACTGAAGAATATTGCACAACGTGACCAAATATTCATACAAATGAGACCTTAAATTGTTTTTCTCCTTATGCCACCTGTTCTAGCAGCTATGCTAATATAGAATTTGATCTTGTATTATTAGTTGGAGATGGAAACAAATGATCTGGAGCTGCGTGGCAGTGTTTTCACTCCGTGCCATCCATCCCACGGCAGGTCTCTGTTAGTCAGGAGCAGGGGCACTGCAGGCAGGGCTGCTGCTCCTGGAGCTGCCTTGGTGCTCATTGATCCTGGGAAATGGTAATGGGGCTGAGGCTGTGCCTATTCCTGTGACTGCTGACTTACTTTACGTTTGCAGAGGCTGATTGAACCTGAAGATAAACAGCGTCATATTTCCAGTACAACTATTGGATTCATAAATCCTCGGTTATTTTCTCTCTTAAATTTTCATGTTCTGTAAAGAAAAGATGGTAGATGGGGTAACCAAAATGTGGAACAACTTGTTCAATCATCAGCAAGTTGTTCAGTCAGTTTCTACTGATTTTCCTGGGGTGGAATAATCCTTTCTCCCAGTAATTTATGTGCCTCCTTTGTGTGTGACTCCCACGTACCAGCCTGAGGATATTACTTTAAGGTGCAGAATTACTGTCAGAATAATTTCAGATACAAACAAGACATTTCTTCTCCAGTACAAAAATCAGTCAGCTCCTTGCACTGAGGGGTTACTGGAGATTTTGTTGTGGGTTTAATTAGCAAGATGACAATTTTCATGTCACTTGTTGACCTGCTGTTACATTCCTGACTCAGCGCACTGGCAGCTGCTGCCTGTACTGGCTGCTGAGTTATTTAAAGGCTTATATTGGAAAACCCCTCCAAACATACACCTGTGTGTAACTGCTGAGTACTGAAGCAGAGTATTGCACAAACCCCTGTCACTGAGGGTTTGTCTGCTAACGGGGGTTTGGTACAACTTTACAACAAGTTGGAGAGTTGGGTACGAGATCAGTGAGCAGCTGGGACTGATGATTGCAAAATTCAGCAATTAATTCCTGTAGAACCACGAGGAGAGAGAGATCCAGAACAGTTCTGTGTGAGAAGATGAAGTTGGGTCACGTTTCCAGACCAATGTTCTGTAGGGGAACTTGTAAGCACAGCCAGGTTGGTTTAGAAATCCCGAGCTTGGGGTGGAGTGAGGCTTGAATTGTTGTACTGGCTTTTATATATAGGAAGAAACATAAATGTGAAATATTTGGAGAAGAATGTGACAAGCAGCTTCATCATTCTGCCTGCTGAAAGGGAGCTGGACCAACAGTTCAATAATACATGCAGTTTGTAGTTATTAATGCTGTAACTACTCATGGTGTGAACTGTTTCCTTCTCTGTGGGTACAAGAAGGACTGATGGTGTTCAGATGTTTTTGTTAAAAATGCAGTGTGCTGAGCATCATTTTGTACCTTCTTAAATCACTGCAATATCCTGGCAGTGCTTGTACTGAGATTTGTGTAAAACTGGAGATTTATCAGTGCTCTGTGAACGCTTAATAATAATAATGCTCCTGCCTGTACCTGTTTGGTGTCTTGGTCTGAAAAGTTCCTTGCAAAAGAAGACAAGTCCAAGACCAATATTTCTTGGAAATGTTCAGGCATGTTCCTTTAGGCTGTATTTTTATTGCCCCTTGTTAATACACTGAAATGGAAATGTTCTCCTGTCTGTTGTAGAGAAGAGCTGTAGCCAAGAAGTTTTGTGGGTGATTAATAAAGGAACAGACTTGACTCATGTTTCAGTCAAAGACCATGCAAGAGATGAGAATTGGGAAGGATAAAAATTAGAGGGCTTCATTACCAGAAGTTTCTAAAGAAGTTTGTAGATTGGAAGGCCAAGTCTGAACTGCTGATTTACCATCAGCAAATGTGTGTTTCTGCAGGAGCTGTGAGCCCTGACCTGCGGGTGTTTGGTGGCACACCAGCTTACCCAGCTGGCCCTTGGCCCTGCAGTGGTCCCAGGAGGTTGTTAATGGTGTCAGGTGCTCCATCTCCTCCCTGTGTGTCACATCTCGCTCCCCTCTGGGTGTTTGTGAAGTTGTCAGCACTCTGGTAACCTTTTGTCCTGCCTGCTCTGGCTGTGCCTGAGCCAGCAAAGCACAGACTTGCTTTGTAGCAGTTCCCAGAGATCAGCAGAGAACACCTCATGTGTTTGTTCCTCTAAGAAAAACACAACCCAAAAATCTCCCTGACGTGGCTTTGGAAACGTGGAGCTCTTGCTGTGGTGCAATCCTGTGTTAAACAGCAAAAGGAGAGTGCATGGCTCTGGGATGCAATCCTTCAGCTCCCTGGGAAGGCTATCTCCACTGCAGCCTCACTTTATCCCTCGTCAGATGGTATCAGGTGTTCTGAATCTGTTGCTTTTGGTGTGCTGGGCACACAGAGAACATCCCTGGCTCTGCTTGGGAGGGGGGATAGCATTGTCCACTTGGGATGTGGAGCTTGTCACAAGGAAGGGCAATTTCTCTTGAAAATATTCTGCCTAGGAATAAACACTCTTCTTTTTCTGTTTTCCTTGTTGAAACAATTGCTGATCCAACCCCAGTGTGTTCCCATGGGAGAGTGTCTGGCTAACTTGAGGAACTCGGTCAAAGGTGCATGTAAAAATTATCAAATGTCCTTTTCCACCTGTTTTAACTTTTCCAACCTGAAAGGGGACCCTTAAGATTTAAATCAACTATAATTCAGATGGTTTGGAATGGTTTCATGGGAATATGAACTATTTTGACTCATCTCCATAACTTTGGTTTTAATTTTATTTTTCCCCTGTCAGCTCTATAAAAATGAGAAAACCTTTGTCGTTTTTTCATTTTTTGAAAGGGGATCTTTTTAATATTCCTGCTGTAAATGATTTAGTGGAGAAAGTCATCTCATTCAGAGAAGGAAGATTCTCTCATAACTTCACTGAATAAAGGTCAGGGAATTGATGGTGTTAATGGAAAAGAGAAAAGAATTGTGAGATCTCTTCTAATATTTTTAGTTGGTCTCCAAAAGGAAAGGTTTAAACTACATATAATTGCTATTTTCCAGATTTTTGAATGTGCTCCTTTCCTCCACTTTTATGCATTGAGTTGTGTTCTTTCCCTTTTTATTTTCCTGCATTTCAGCATCCACCCAATGTTTCTGTGCCTGGTGCTGAGGTTGTGATCACCTTCTCCTTAACAGAGCAAGAGGGATGGCAGAGGAAATGAAGTGGCTCTCTGAGAGGAAACAGCACACAAAAATACCCAGAATTTTTTTCTTCAGAACAATCAGGCCATGTCAGAATGCTTGAGGCTGGTGGGAAGATGTGACAGCACAGAAAATGAGAGCAGGGGCTTTGTGTGGTGTGGAATTCACTCAGCAGGGAAACGCTGCCCTTCTGCCACCCCACAAGTATCCCCTAAATGGGATATTTGTCCCCAGGAGCAGGGGCTGTGTCACTCTCCCCTTGTCCATGATAAACATCCCTTGTGGTGTATCCTGGGAAAAGGACTCCTGTTATCTCCAACGCTGTCTGGAATGGCTCACACACCTTGCCTGATTTTTATCTGGCACACCAAGTTGCAGGAGCAGGATTTTTGAAGCTGTAACTGGAATAATTTGAGTTCCACTCAAAGCATGGGATGTTCTCAGGTGTCTGAGCTCTGGGCTGGAGTCAGCAGGAGTTGGTGCTGAGGTTCAGGTCTCTCTGGAAGAGAAGCCCCTTGGACAAGGGCAGCAGCTGAGAAAGTGGCTTTAATCTCCTTTTCATCTCCCTGAAATGAGGAGTTCTTTGTTTTCCTGCCCTCTCTGGTCCCTGGAGCTGCCCTTGGGCAGGCTGAGGGAGCAGTGGATTCCCAGCCCCTCAGGCTCTCCCTGCCCCGTGCCTGCCACAGAGCTCCTGCTTTGAGAGCCTTTGGGTTCTGTTCCAGCCCAAATCCTGGGAATAATCAGCATTTCCCATGTGAGCGCTAACTTGTTAACAGCAATTATAATTTAATGTGGAAAATAATTTCCTTGAATAATTTCTTAATTATCTTTAGGACAAGATGCTGGTTGCAGGTGATAATTTTTATTGAGCAGTAGCTGCAAAGTATGAAATTACAGAAATACTGATACTGTTTGATCTGTTCACATTCTGTGCACCTTGTTAAGGACCAAGTTCAATGAGTAGGGAAAAATTAGTGTGTGTTTAAGACATTTTGGGCCCTGTATGTTTAATATGAAGAACAGCCTGAGGAGAACCTTTGTTCAATTATTAATTTGAATTTAGAGTCCAACTAGAAATCCAGCAGAACAGTAAATACTGAATTTGGAACTTTGGTGTGCTTAATTAATATTCTTGATAGGTGATTTTCAAAGAAAAAGGTTTAATTTTAGTCACAAAATTACTTTAAATTTCACTGCTTGTTTTCCTCTGCTGCCTCACTCCCAGTCTGCTGTTGCTTTCAAACAGAAAATTGTTTTGACAGTGTCAAATACCAGGGGTTGGTGCTGAAGTTAAATCGGATTTTAATTCCTCACTCTGCTGAAAGTGAGCAGATCTGTTTGTCCACCAGCCACTTAGCACATGACCTTGCGCAAGGCTGTGCAAGGGCTGCACTTTTGGAATAGTCGTCTCTAATTAGAAGGATTTTATTCTGTGCCCTGTGCCTTGCAGAGACTCGAATCGAGATGCTGCAAACACACATTGCTTGGGCCCCGTGTCTGAGAGCAGTGCCAGGACCTCATGAATAAAGAAACTCTGCCTGACCTTGGCCACTCACTTGGCAAGGAGCACAAACAGAAATTCCAGCAGACGAGCTTGTGCTGGTGGGTTCCATCCCAGAGCCCCTGCAGGGCTGGCAGAGCAGTGGGAACCTCTTCAGGAGCCCCAGGGCTGGTGGGAATGTCTCTGAGGTTTGTGGTGTGCTCCTGCCCCAGCTCTGCTGGTGTTCCATAGCTCCTGGTTTCCTTTCCTCACCCCCACACCTCCCAAGCAGGTGATCAGCTCCCAGAGGAACTCAGGGCACACGTGAGCTGAGGAGAGAGCTTAATTCCCAGAGTAACCAAGGAGCAAAGCCACAGTAATCACCAACACCAGCCATGGTGTGTTGGCCAAGAAATTTTGGGGAAATATTCAGCTGGGGTGGAGCTGAACTTGCCAGTATTTGGTTTCTTTGTAAGGAAAGCCAGAGCACAGCATGGTCTCACTTGGTTCAAACCATGTGGCCACAGGTTTGGCTGTAGGTGCCTGGCACATCTGCACAGAAATTCTACACAGAAATTCTGCTTTATTTCAGCAAGGTAAAGAAACTTCCTAGAGCTCGAGGGAGCGTGGTGAGGTGTGACTTGGTAAATCCCAGGAATATTTTGAGCTGCTCTGCTCTGTTGTGGAGATGGACAGTCCAGGGGCAGGTCACTGGCTTCCTGCAGCAGCAGCTGAGGGCACAGTTGGGTCATCTGTCCCTAATGCAGGGACATAATCTGAATTTATGGACATCCTATGCTGCATCACAGCCAGCAAACCCTCCTCTTTGCTAAATGAGCTCCCCAGGTTTGTATTCCATGGAAGTATCCATTCCCAATAAGGACAATTGGGGCTTTGCCATCACTGGCTATGACATCTCCATCCTCCCTAAAGAACAGATGTGAAAATACAGTCAAAAAATACTGAAATAGGTGAGGTTTGTCTGATTTTAATGCACATTAACTTGTGTCTCAGTTTCTGGGCTGTATAAACAAAGATTTGCCAGTAACTCATTAGATCCTCTGCAAGTACTGAACTGAAAGGGAGTCCTATGCAAATTTTTCATGTTTTCTGAAAACTAAAGCATGAATATGGCAAATCTCATGGGGCAAGGAAAATGTCAGCAGAATACAATGAAGAGAATACCCCAAACATTTTTATAACTTCCATTGCTATTTAAAACATTCTAAGCCAGCCCTTCGTGCATTTCCTGCATGTCTCAAGCATAACCTGTTAGTACTGTTTAAAACTTGCAGCCAGTGCTTTTGCTGAACAATGAAAAGGGTTATATTTTCTCATTCTTTTGCCTGCATGTTTATCAAATGCAGCAATTCATTCTGATTCTTAATTGCTCGAATAATCTCACCTCATTGGTTTCCAACAAAGCCACCAGACTGACACTTCAGCAAATTGGAAGTTCAGTGTGGAATAAAAGCTGGTGACAAAACCTGACTCCTTGTTTGGAGGCATGAGATTTGTGATGAATGTAATTTAGCTGCTGTGCTTTGCCTCTGTGAGAACCAGGGCACAGAGTGGGACCTGTCAGAGCTGATTTTGGGCAAGAATTGTTCCCTGGCAGGGTGGGCAGGCCCTGGATCCCTGGCAGTGTCCCAGGCCAGGCTGGACACTGGGGCTGGAGCAGCCTGGGACAGTGGGAGGTGTCCCTGCCAGGGCAGGGATGGCACTGGGTGGGATTTAAGATCCCTCCCAACCCATTCCATGACTTGCACTCACAATCTGGGCTCTCCATTGCCAGCAAAGTCCCTGTGTACCTGGTGATGCCAGGGATGTGGTTTGGGATTTTTGGTGTGATTATACAGTGCTCTGTTCACAAACAACACGAGCAGTGGGTGCCTGATCCATCTGAAAGCTCCATAATGAAGATATTCCCAGTGGAGCCAATGTGTTCTGAGGAATTGGTTGTGGTTTCACCTCAGAAAAGTTTAGCCATTTTTAGGAGGTACAAACTGTTTCAGTACCCTTGAAACAAGAGCAGAAAACAGCAGGAGCTGTCTGCCAGGCTTTCAGCCTTCAGGAGGCTGCTGGGTTGTTTGCAAATGCAGCGTGTGTTTTGTGGAATGGGAGCAGGGATCTGGCAGGAGGCAAAGGTGTGGATGTCAAAATCAGTTATCACCCAGGCCAAGCCACGTCTCTAAAGCTTGCTGGGCACCTGCCTTTCCCATGGCATCAGGGCAGGGATTTCAGGATGGGCACCCTGCCTGTCCTATGGCATCAGAGCAGGGATTTCAGGATGGACACCCTGCCTGTCCCATTCCCTGCAGAGCAGGGATTTCAGGATGGACACCCTGCCTGTCCCACGGCATCAGGGCAGGGGCTCCAGGATGGACACCCTGCCTGTCCCGTGGCATCAGGGCAGGGATTTCAGCATGGACATCCTGACTCCCCTGCCTTCACTCCCAATAAGCCACCTGTGCTTCTCTCACCTGTATCTGTGCACAAGCTGCACCAATTACACAATAAAATAAAGTTTTCCTTACATAATATTCTGCCTTCCACAGGAGTGAGGATGGATTTTCTTTTCCCTTTTTTTAGCTTCTTTAGAACCTTTGTTGTCTGGAGGGAGGAGAACGGGAGCAGCATTTAGCAGGAAAAAAGAGAAGAGACTCCTGCCTGCTGATGAGCAGGATGGTGGAGAGTCTGTGATTCCAGCAGCTGGAATTCTGTCTGTCTGTCTGTCTGCTCCCCAGGGTTTGGGAGCTGGGCTGCAGCAGTGTTAGAGGGACTGTTTGTGTATGCAAATACTGTTCAAGTTAATAATGATTTCTGGGATCAGTAACCACTGCAGTCAGTGGTAGCTAATTCTTTGCTCCTGAGAAGGATGTACAATCTTTTGTTACTGGCATTATGTGATTGGGACATGGCAATTCATCTCCTGACAAACACGGCAGTGCTTGGAAATATTGCTTGTATGAGTGTTTGTACATGTATTTGTTTTGCATTATTAAAACACAAAGCTTTTTTCAGCAGCTTTTAGTGAATTACTGAGTCTTACAGCAAATAATCATATTTACTCGGCGAATTTTTTTTTTTTTTGAATCCTGCAGTGTCCTTCAGAGTTTTTGAGCTCTCATCTCTTTCAGAGCTGTTATAATTGTAGCTGCTTTTTAAAAATGCTGAGGTCTGAACTTCATTCTCTAAATGTGGAGGACACCACCAAAAGGGTTGGTTATTTTCTTTGTGAACTCTGGATAGAGTAAAAGCAGTGAGATGACTGATGTGCCCTTCTGGAGTGCTCACAGGTGTTCATCTGCACCACTGCTCCCTGGACCAGCTGCTGCCAAGCAGGAGGTTGTGGCAGGGATGAAGTCAGAGCCTTGAGCTGCTCTGGTTCTGCTGACTCCTTGTTTCCCTCTCCAAACACAAGGAGAATTTCCAAGTGGTTGATGATCATCTCTTTTTCCTTGCATTAACTGCTAACAAGTGGGCTGGATGCTGAAACCATCTGAGCATCCATGGTCAGATGGAATAAAATGGATCAGGAGAGCTGGAGCCCATCAAACACATTTCTGTAGATTGAGAGAGGGAACAAATTGGGTGCTTCAAAAAGCAATTCTTGGCAATCAGAGTGGTGGTTTGGGTTATTTAGTAATTGATAAGCCAATGGCCTGAATGCTTGTTTGAGGATACTGAATTGTGATTAAGGATCTGTCTGAAACTCCTTGACACTCTCATCAGGATTCCCATAAAACACACTAATTAATCTGCAAAGCCTTAAGTGTGTAGGAGTTCCCTGCCTGCTTACACATCCAGTCAGGGAGGTGTCACCAATTTCGGTGTCTCCCATTTATCATGGGAGATGATATCCCCCGCAGCATTGTCACTCCAGGAAGGGTTTGTGTGACACTGCTGGGTGTCAGGGGTTCCACCTCATCTGCCAGCACCAATCCCTTTTGTGTTATGAACAAAAGGAAATGTTCCTTTGGGGAGAACAGCTCGGTAACAACGTGGGCACCTCTGCTCTGGAAGGAGCCAGCTCTGCCCCCTCAGTGTGGAGGGGACATAAAGGAGCCAATCTCACCCCCTGAGCACCTCAAACTGCCTCCCCTAAAATTCCTAATTAGAGATGTGGTCTTTCACGAGATCTGCAAAGACATGTTTTATTCTGGAAACCCAAAAGCTCACTTGCTCTTCACAAGGATATGTCAGGGGCAGCCTCAACCCCTCCATCACTTGTCTTTGCCCAAATGTGCTTTGAGCTCCTAAAACTGCAGAGTTCTTTAAAAGGAAATTACCAGGCTATAATCTGTTTTCAGACAATCTAGAAAGGAAAAAAAACCAACAATTTTTTCTCTCTGTGCAACCAAGGTAGCAGGGGGAGGTTTGGTGTGGGCAGACCTCTGGGTCTGCTGGTTTCCAGCTGCATAATTAATGTTCCTGCTCCTTCACCTGCACCACAGAAACCTTTTGGTCTGCCATGGAAATATCTTTCCAGGGGATCAAATTGCAGAGCAAATGCCCCACTTTTGATGCTTTTAGGGAGCCTTTCCCTGGGGAGCACTCTGGGGGTTGCCATCTGAACCTTGGGAAGGGTGACCCTGGTCAATGAGCACCTGCCCGACGTGCCTCGTTCTGTCCCTCTGGATGTGGAGATTGCCAAGGGGAGGGGTGTTGAGAAACTGGAACCTTCCCAGGGTTACTGCAGAGATGAGGGTGACTGTGCTAATGAACAGTTTCATTTTCTCACAGTAGGTCCAAAATGGTCGATGCTTTTGGAGTGATTTTTATGATAGCACATGGCCAAATGAAGGCAATAATTAGACTTTTGTATAAAGGTGAGATGTTTTAAGTGGGAGATTGCTGGGAAGAGCCCAGGCAGCATCCCTGCTGTGCCTGCCTGGGCTGGGGTAGAGCTTCCCAGGCTGTTCCTCTCTGCCCAGGGGCCAGGCTGGGGATCCACAGCCCTGTGCCCCTTCCAGGCCCTGCCTGAAGTGCAGAGAGCAGGAAAGCTGCCCTGGGCCAGGCTCCCCTGGCTGGAGGCTGTCAGGGGTGACCACTGATGGCCACAGCCCCGGGAGCTGTGGTGGAGGAGCACAGAGCATTTTCTGTGTTTCAGGCAGGAGGGGCTGGCACAGGCTCCTTCCACTCTCCAGCTGGAGCGTGGAAAATTTGCTAACACACTGATGTAGGGAGAGCCCAGCCACATGGCAGGGAAAGGGGGGAAATCCCCCTTTGGATCACTGACAGGCACATCTTGCAGCTTAGATGGAATGCTTTGGTGTTCTGTTCTGATGCATTTCAGGGCTTTTTTTCTTTTAAATCAGCAGAAAGTGTTGCTTTCAGATATCCTGCTGTTTAGAGCCTTCCTTTTGGCTGGTTTTGGGAAGTTGGATAACTTGGTTCCTGCTGACACATGGGATCCTCTCGGCTTCCCAGGTCTGGGAGGTGCCAAGGCACTTGACAGATTCCTCTTCTCGCAGTCAGGAGAACTGAAAATCCCAGAAACAAGGCAATCTCATTGAGGCCCCCTCTCCTCAGGAACTGTTCAGTGATTTAAGCACACTGCTCAGGTAAAATTCTCTTGCCTTGCCCAGTCACAGCCACCAGTCCCTTATTCTTTGCCTCTCTTACTTCCTGCAATAATCAGTTCAACAATTGCATGTTCTTTTGAGAGAGCACGGAGTTCTTTAATCTTCCCCAGCTTTGTCTGTGGAAACTTGGATCCTTGCATTTAAAATGCATCTTAAAGTGATTTGCTTGACTTGGAAATGAAATCTCAGGCTCTCATTTTCTCCATTTAAATGTGCTGTTCACTGGGTTTTTGGAGAAGTTCTTAGGTCAGGTAAGCTCCAAGATTCACTGACAGGGAATTACTTGGAAGTCAGATGTTTGGGGAGGGGATGGATTCAAACTTTTCTGTGTAGAACATGGTTACAATGCTTAGGTCATAATGTAGAACACGGTCATAAACTCATTGTAGATGAGTTTTTCTGAACTCTTGTCTCATCAGACCCTTTTACAAATCTCATTTTCAAAGTGCTTCTAGAAGTTTTGCTCCTGTATTTTTGTTTTTGTTCAGTTCTGACAGTTGGTAAACACCACAGAAGAAGATCCAGGAAAGAGGCAGATGCTGACTTAGTGGGTTACACAGTTTGAATGACAAACCAAGATCAACAGATCATTATTTTTCACAGCAAGCAAAGAGAAATGGCTGATTTTAGTGCCAACCTGTGCTGATAGGAGCTCTTGTGCTCCAGAATGCAGCACAACAGGAGCAGCTCTCTTGCACTATTCCAGGCTTTGCTCTGTTTGATTGCAATTACATTTTTGATATTCACTTCCAGTTTGCCACTGTGAGAAGGGGGCTGATGACCTCATCTGTTCTCACTTGAATAAGCTGTTCTATGTTGTCAAATAATTATTTTAATTTTCTGCATTTCTGATGATTTTTGGCTTTATTCCTGACTTATTTAGTTGTTCAGAGCAGATCAATTAAGTGTAGGCAATGTTGTCTTTTACTCTCTCGTTATCCCTTATTGTTAACTCCATGCTAAAATCTTGATATAATTTAAAGTATTCTGCTGCAATTGCACATCATTTGATGTCTTCAGAAATCCCACTGTGTCCTCACCTTCTTAAGGGAAACAAGTATTTATTCCTTAAGAATATGTAATTCAGGACAAATCCAGGAGCTTTGGAGACTTTCCCCAACATTCCAGTGGCTCAAGGATGTACCAGATGCTTTCCATTGACCATCTTGTTATACATATAGACACAGTGATGGTGTAGTTCAGAATGCTTTGTGATTATGAGATGGATTAAAGAACCATGTGGAAATGCCAGATAATATTTATTTAACATTTTTGTTTGATTTGTGCGGATTGAGCGGTAATTGGCTGAAGGAAATACTTATTTCTGTTTCATTCATCATATGTTATCATCATCAAATCTGTTCCTGTGAATGTTTTTCACATCTCTCAGCCTGATTTTCCTCTTTGCTGGCCAGCTGATGAAATGCACACACTGGCTCAATTTTAAAACCCAGTTTTTGACTTAATTCTTGCAGACAGGAGCTGAGGATTTTGCTCTGAGCAGCTGGTCTGGTGAAAGCACAGCCACAAGCTGCCAGTAACTCCCAGCTCGAGGAGCTGGTGCTGCCTGTAAATCTGTGCTCTCCAGGAACTGCTTTATTGCTCTCCTGGAGAGCAAACACTGCCCTGTAAATTCTGTCACCCAGGAAGGGCTCTTTGACCTCGCTGCTCTCGTGTTCTGCTCACGAATTCTCAGCCCCTCGGGATTCTGATGAAATGAGGCTGTGCCATGGGACTGTATAAATTCAGCAGGTTTGTCTGGGACTGCCTGTTATCTTCCCAGCACATTCCCTGGCCTTGGCCTTTGGTGTTTGCTCTGTAAATGATGTAACAAAACATTAATGTGTCCGTGTCACTGCAGTGTCAGGACATTGGAAATGCCCCAGCAGCTCCCAGCTGCTGTGAGCAGAGGAATTGTCCTGCCCTCAGTGACACTGGAGTCATTTATTTACCTGTGGTAGCAGAAAGGATTGAAACAGGTGTCATTTCATCCCTGTGCTGGTTTGCAGGCACAGACAATCTGTTGTGCTGGCAGGTGAGGGATTTGGGCCCACACACTGCCATCAGATGATCCTTGGCAAAATAAACCTGAATGTGGGAGAGTCAGGGCTCTGGCTGGGGAACAGAGCTCCTGACACCTGAGGAATATCCCTCACAGCCAGTGGAGGCTGCATCCAAATGAATCCAACTGGTTTTTCCTCAATCTCACCTTGCTTTTATTCCTTGTAAGTAAATGACATTTAATTTAAACATCCTTAATACTTGGAATTAACCACTAATTGGGTGAGCTAGTTAGGTGTGTTTAGCACCAATCCCACCTAAAGTGAATGAGCAGTCATTCACCTTCTGTCTGCTGACCTTATTCCATTGCTCTTAGAGGAAAATTTCTTTTAATAAATGGCTTTCAGGCCGAAAAATGTGTTTATTGTGGTCTTGACAGGGTAAGTGGGGAGCAGCATGCAGGAGGATGGCTAGCCAAGCTCATCCACCCTCATCTTCAGAATGCTTAATTAAACTCCAGGAAAATGATTGGAAATATTAATTCCCTATTGTAGTTTAGATGACAGATTATTGAAGATGTTTTGAAGAAGCCATAAATCTGATGCTGATAATGAAACCTTTGAACCAGAGGGCTGGGTTACATCAATATTGATCAATGGATAAACCATAAACATCAAAAGCCTTGGAACTGGGAGGTGAAACCTCTGAGCAGCTCCTGAGCTGTGTGTGCTCACATCAAACCATCCCCAAAGCCCGAGGTTGCAGCCCAGCATGCTGTGCCTGGCAGGTACATCACTGCCTTTCTGCATCAAACCCTGTCCCCTGCTGCCCTTCCTGCTCCCTGGGCACAGCTCAGAGCCTCTGAGCTCCACTTCCAAATGTGCTTTGCTCTGCTGCAGCAGCTCTGAGCAGAACTCTGCTGCAAGCCAAGGGAGAAACCAGTGTGTTATGGATGGCTCAGGTATTGTGAGTCCAGGCAAAGGCAGGGTGTAAGAAGGGCTGCTTTCCTGGTGCTTGTGAGAGGAGAGAACTTGTACCTGTTTGTGAAACTCCACAGGGAGTTTTCCTGATGGATTTGACAGCCTGTGAATCCATGACATTAGTGCCAAATCATCCTGGTGACCTGTGTGCATCTTCCCAGTCCCTTCCCAGATTTCAGGGTGGGTATCACCAGCACAGCTTCCACAGCCTGTGAAGGCTGGAAATGACTGCAAGTAATCAGTTCAACAATTGCACGTTCTTTTGAGAGAGCACAGAGTTCTTTAATAAGAGATAGCTGTAAGACAATACAGTATTTCAAAAGAGAAGGTGTTTTGTCACATCTGAAATAATGTGACAAGTGGCCCAGGGACCTTTCAGTGGAAGGTGTTGGAAAGGAGTTGGAACAACATGAGCTTAAAGGTCCCTCCCAACTCAAACCATTTATGATTCTCTGAAATACTCTAGAGGTGATGAAGAAACCAGGCCCTGGCTTTTGGAAGAAATCTTACTCACTTGTGTGTATCAAGTTCAGGAAACTCCTAATGCAAAATGAAGACATGACTTCAGATGGTGTAGAGGGGAGGAGGTGTTTTCTAGTCTTTTGATTATGGTGCTGATCTGAATAGAAACACCCAAATCTGTTTTGACGTGATGATTGGAAACAAAGCTAACTCAGTTTCCAGAAGTGCCAATCATACCCGAGGCAAATTTATTTCCCTCTGTCATAAAACTGTACCACCCACTGAAATGAAGCCCTTTTTCCTTTGCTGTGTCAGGTAGGAGCATTCTCGAGCTGAATTTCAAGAGATCTCTGTCCCTTTCAGTATTCAGTCTGAATTTTGGTGGTATTAAGATGCACCGGGAGTTTGGCAGTGACTCCTCGTTATAAATCTGTGCTCAGGAGCCCCAGCGTGCACAGCAAGGGCTGGTACTTGCAGAGCATATTTGTTTTGTGTTCTTTAACCTGCTCAGATTCAAATGTAACTCTGTTCTTCTTGCTGTTTAACTTGATTTCAAACAGTTGGAACAATCAAGCCGAAGGCGCCTGTTGTAATGCAGAATGCAAACCATGGCTGTAATTTGCTGGGGGAAAACCCTGCTTGATGCTTGTCCTTTAAAACTTTTAAAAACCTTCTAAAAGTTTCCAGAAGTTTGCTTTGATCTCAGGTTACAGAATCCCAGGATCACTGAGGTTGGAAAAGCCCTCCCAGACCATGGAGTCCAAGCTCGATCCCCAGCCCAGAGCACTGAGTGCCATGTCCTTGGACACCTCCAGGGATGGGGACCCCCAAGCTCCCTGGGCAGCCCTTTCCAACTCTGACCACCCTTTCCATGGAGAAATTCCTGCTGCTGTCCACCCTGACCTCCCCTGACACAGTCTGAGGCTGTTTCCTCTTGTCCTGTCCCTTGTTCTCTGGACATCTGAGTTTTCCCCCCAGATCCCAGAAGGGTTTGGGTTGGAAGGGACCTTAAAGATCATCTCATTCCAACCCCCTTCCAGGAGCAAGGACCTTCCATGCCTGATGCTGTGTGCTCCCCTGGAACCAGCTGGACTTCTGTTAGCTTTTCAGTGGGAGCTGAAGGGTTTTAGGCCCTGCTCAGCTCCTGTTTAAGCTGGAGATAGCCAGGCTGAGCCCTGACAGCACAGGGATTGTGGTGACCATCAGTGGCTCAGCTGTGCATGAAGAAGGATTTCCAGGGTGTCAGTGGGCTGGGAGAGAAATCAGTCTGCTTACTGTGGCTGTTCCTGCATGTCAGCCTAATAGAATCAGGAGACAAGGCAGGAAAATAATTGCATTCTCTTTACTAATGAAAGAGCCCTTCAAGTCACTGATGGTTTTACTGCCTTAATTACTTTGCAATGGCAATATTCAGTGCCTTTGATTTGAGTTTTGTAATAACAGTTACTTGGACTTATTAGTTCCTGTGTGAACCAGGCAATCTTTTATGCAATTACATTTGAAATGTGTTTAAGTACATAAGGAAAAGTAGAGAAAAAAGAGGGAGGGGAAGTCATTAGTGAGCAGGATGGGTGTGCTGGGGGGAGATCCCATAGGAGCCCAGAGCTGGGGATTCAGCTCCTGCTTGTTCCTCTCATGATTTCAGTCCCATGGTGGCATCAGCACCTTGAGGTCTTCTGAAAATGCATCCACTTATTTAAATCAAAGTTGATGTAGAAATTAACTCCCACTGGGTGAATAAAGGAAAATTTAAGAGCAGAAAGAAGTCACAATGTTTTTAAACTTTGCTTTTTCAAGCCCTTCTATTGGTTTCTGAAATGTGATCTTTGAACTGCTGTTCCTGTTCCATCTCTGAATTCTCAGGAGTCAGTGCTAAGCCCGAGGTCTGTGTTCAGCTTAACAAACTGTGTAGTGTGTCTCACTGGGCTGTACCTTTCTGCCTTGGCCAGCTTGTAATTCCATACTGAGCCTGTATTCCCACACATCAGGAAGGCTTTTATTCCTCTGGATTTTGTTAAACTCTGTGCAGAACCCAGGAACAACCATGGGCTGTTCATTTCCGATTGTTTCTCTTCCTTCTCTGGGCCTCAAGGCTCTTGGAGATATCCATGGGGTGGGGTGGTACCGTGCCAGTAGTGAACTGCTGGGTTCAAAACGAAAGGCAGGCATTCCAGAACATTTTTATTTTTAGATCCTCCTTTTTTTACTCTTGGATGCTGTTCCTGCCCTCCTTCAGCACTTGCCAAGCCGTGCGAGGCAGCTTCAAACTGATATCCAACCACAGCCTGAAATATGCCTTGAAATCTGTTTTAATTAGATATGAGCCATAATAATTTAATTACAGATCCACCCACTAAATTGTCTGTTTTGAATTGGAGCAGCCACTTTGTGTACAGAAAGAGAAATGTTTGGAATCGACACCTCACTGACTTCTATCAAGGGCATTCAAGCTTGGAATCAAGTCCCAGAGTTGTGTGGCTGTTTAACCTCTAGCCACTAATTATCCACAGTACTTGGAAAATCTGCCAGATTTGTCTCAATACAAGGCAGCTCTGCTGTAACTGCTTGCTCCTGGGGGTTGGGATGTCTGGGACATCTTGCTCTGAGGATGCCACGAGTGCAGGATGGCTGGTGAGCAATGATGGCTGGAGCTTTGTGGGCATTTCCAATGAGTGTTTCCCATTAATTTGATTAAATATCCCTTTAAGAAGCAATTCCACCCTTCAGTGTAGGTGCATAGAGGCTGCTGTCCACGAGGATTCTCTGCTGGGTGGTGTTCAGTTGTCTGCTCTTGATCTGAGTTACTGCTGGCATGCAATAACCACCCACAGAAAGACTGATAGAGGGATTATTGCACACATATTGATTACGTGGAGACTTGGAAACACAGGCTCACCATGTGTGCTGCCATCAGCAAGGAGGGAAGCTCTCACTGAGTTCAGAGCCAGAAGAACCAGGGAGGAGCAGCCAGGTCAGTTAATGGGAACTTCTCGTGTGATTCTGCAAAACCCCACTCAGAACCCTCAGACTGATTGGGTCAGTCACTCGATCAGTCTCTGTCTGTCCTAGACACAAACAGGACTTGGAGGAGTCACTGAGAGCAGTGGAGAGGCCTTGGGGAAAAAACTGCAAGCTGGCCAAAGCCATGAATGTCCCTAAAATAATGCAGCACTGGTCAGACAGGAAAGATTCATTTGATTTCTTCTGATTTGCATAAAGTAAGACTCTAGGTGAATTCTTGAAGGGCTTTTTATGTTAAAACAACCATAGAAAATATTTGGCTTGATAGCACAATTTTTTTTTGCTTATTCTGGTTCCTGCCTCTCATCTTGTCTTTATGGTGTGGGTTCCTTTCACCTTAAAGGTAAAAAAATAAAAGGTAATCTTTAGATTTGGTATTTTATCTTCATATTTACAGATGAATGGGCTTTAGTTTCATGATTTTTGCTTCTGTCTAAATCCTTGAGGTGTTTTGTGGCTGGTTTTTCCAGAACTGTTGGATAGGTAGTGTGATTAAAGACTGTTAATGGAATTTAAGGGCTAAAGAGGGAAAACTGTAAAATCTAAAAAAAGGAAAAAAAAAAAAAATCTCTGCCAGATACAGGCTTCAAAAAGAGTTCACAGAATTAGAGAATGATTTGGGTTGGGAGGGACCTTAAATCCCACCCAGTGCCACCCTGCCAGGGCAGGGACCCCTCCCACTGTCCCAGGCTGCTCCAGCCCCAATGTCCAGCCTGGCCTGGGACACTGCCAGGGATCCAGGGGCAGCCACAGCTGTTTTGTGTTGTTTCTGATGGTGACTGGAAGGAAATAATTTGACTTTTTAAATTACTTTTTTTTTTAATGAACAATTCTTGTTAAAAGCTCCTTGCCCATCAGCACGGTGGTGTTGGAAATCAGGAATGATTTAAGGACTCATTTGGTCATCAGCTGTTGCAGGATTGGCCCAAACTGTTGAAATCTGCTGCCTCTGAAGGAGAAGGCTGGGGGAAAACATCTGTCAGGTGCTTCTCTGTTTCCTTGGCTACCACATCATTGAAATGCCATCTCTTTTATTGGCATTAATGAAAATCTGCTGGCATACGCAACTTTGCATGATCTTGCAATCATGTGCTGTGTTCAGCATTCGCTGGAGGGATGCAGCATTTTGGGTGCCAGTTGTACACCTCTCCAACAGGATGAAAATGGTTAATGAAGACAAAAATATTAATAATAATATCCATTTCTATTAATAATCCTTGAGTGGCATGTTTTATTCTTTGAATCTTTCATTCCATGACACTAATGTGGCACCAAGGAATTTTATTCCCTGAAAACTCAAGTGTGAGTTTCTTAGCAAACACCTTTAATTAGGTCAGAATTTCATAAAAGGCTTTCTATTTGCATAGAATAGCATTAATTTTGCATTCTTCTATCAGATGAAACATGGAGAAGGAACAAATAATTTATTCATGCAAAACCAACCCACATGAATCATTTATTTACCTCTTCTGGTAATTTCACAAGCTCACTTTTTATGCATCAAGCTGCAAATTAATCAACGTTTTCTAGGAGTTGATTTTGTCCAGAAAAAAAAAAAAGTAATAATGACATAAATAACTTCTTATGCATGGGAAATCATCCAGTGAATTTGGGCAAAAAGTCTTTGCAAGTTGTTTTGGGCATTTTTGGTGCTGGTTTCTTGGGGGTTGAGTTTTTTTGTGTGTGTTTTTGTTATTTCCTAAGGACAATTTGGACTCCAGCCCCTGTTTGAATCTTTTCCAAATGTGCAGGAAATTCATAAAATCTTTTGCTGGATTTGGCACCTGCAGGTCCTGCTGTTTAAATTTACACACTTTACACAATTGCACAGATCTTGGTTTTTATTGGAGATAATGCTGTACAGCCCAGGGGTGTTTGAAATGCAGACTTTTTTCCCTCCCCACTGTCAGTTGGTGCCAGAGCTTTGTGCTGGGAGCTGGAATTTTGGCTCTGGAGGCTGATGGAGGCTCCTGGATCACTGCTGTGCTGCAATTCAGAGTTTTAGGGTTCATATTTTTGTTAGTGCTTTGCCACTGAGGCACAAGACAATTATTTCAGATATTCTACAGTTTATCAAAGTTTTCTTGTCTCTTTTTCTTAGGGTTTGAACTGAGCTTTTATAACAGAGTCACTCCACTTTTAATGTCAGCATCATTTCCTTACTCTGCTGTCCCAACCCTGGGACCCTCCTTCGAGGGCAATGCAAACATTTTGATGTTCTGTATGAGGGATAATTGGATTGGTAACAAAAGCACTTGAAAGTTTATTGGCTCTTCATAAGGCCTAGTTTCAAGGGTAATTAAACATCTCATTATATCTGGTAATGTTAATTGCTGTTTTAATTTTATTTGTACACTGACATTTGCTTTGGCTAAAAATAGTGTTTGTAATTGGGACTGGAAGGGGGAACTGGAGAGAGAGATTTATGAGCTTGGGAATTATTGGGAAGTGGGGAGAGATACCTGTGTCAGAACAAAGCTGCCTGTTCTGATTAGTCCAAAGTGTTGGTTTTCAAAAAAAGGGAATTTTAAACCGATCCAAGGTTAGTTAGATTGAAACGTGGTTAACACCTTGTTTGTGTCGCTTTTTAAAAACACCTTATTTAAATACCAGATTTAAATCCATCAATGTGCCTAAAACTGACATCAGCAGGTTTGTCCTCCTCCTCTGCAAAGGTGTTGTTTGTGTCATTAAAGCCTTAGGGTTTTAGGTTTTATAAGTATGACTAAAATCTTGCAGCTCTTAAAAGTGACACAGTGATTTCTGTTCCCATCCCGTAATTCCAGAGAAGGAGAGAACCAAGCTGAGTTGCCAGGGCTTGGTAGACTTGAATTGACAAAGGAAAAAATGTTAATATGTATTTAAAAGCCACAAGGACAACATGAAACAGAGGAAAATGCAAGTCCGGAAATAATTTATTTTCTTTCTGAATAATTAAAAAGTCATTGTGAGGTAAGTGATAATGCATGTAAGTCCTCAGCTTGTTGACTATGCTAATTTATTCAGTGTATTAGAGTTGCCAATTAATGTTCTCCTAACAATGTGCCAATTAAACATTCCTGCATTTTATTAGCAATTTCTCTTAGTCAGTTCTCCTTGAGATAAACATTACAGAGCAGCTTTCACACGTACCCAGGTAACCCTGCCCAGGTCAGTGGTTTGTGCCCTGGCATGAGGCTGCCCCTGGATCCCTGGCAGTGTCCCAGGCCAGGCTGGGTGGGGTTTTTGGAGAACCCTGGCACAGTGAGAGGTGTCCCTGCCATGGCAAGGGTGGCACAGGATGGAATTTAGGGTCCCACCCAATCCAGTCTGGGGTTCTGTGGCTGGTGGAAACAGCTTTTGAAAGGTGAATCCTCATAATTCCCAGAGGAAATTGCAAATGGCCCAAGACATCACCCTGTGTGTTCATTTGCATATATGTAAATGACATGCCTACTTCATGCCTTTAATTCACTTGCTGTGCTTTTGCCAGAGAGCCTTGATGAGCCTGTCTTGCTTTTGGAGAAGTTATCCAAACTTCCAGTGTACCCAGATCCAGGATATTGTGGGATGGCACAGCAATTCCTTCCCAGATCTGTTTTCTAGATCAGCCTTTGCTGCTGTCTGGGGGCAAATTCAGGCCTCTTAAAAGAGGTGGGAAGTTTTTATCTGCAGAGGCACTAAGAAAGAGCTGGAAAATGAGAGCCGAGGCAGTTTTCTTAACGAGGTGCCTGTAGCAGGAACAACAAGGTGCTTTTAATGGTGCCTTTTCTGCCTTGACTTGCAGAAATGATTCATCAATTGCCAGAAATATTCCTGAAGGTCCCTGTTAGCTGAAGGCTGTATCAGCATCTCCCTCTCGGCAGGAAGCAGCAGTTTGTGCCTCCTGCCGTCATCCGTGACCTCTGGTGGGTGCAGGAGCAGAGCAGGGGGTGTGGGGAGCAGCTCAGCCCCTGCCTGCATCACTCCTGCACCTTCATGGCTTCAGCTCTGCACATCTCCAGGCTCTCATGCAAAATGACTCTTCTCTTGTTGCTGCTTGATAGCTTTGCAGTGTCCCTGCCATGGTTTTTTTTGTTTTTGTTTTTTTTTAAGCAGTGTTGAATGTAGCGCACTTCTCGCTGGACAAACTTCAAATCAGGTTGTTCCTTTCTGGGAAGTGGAATTGTGTGGCCCTGAGTTAGCATCTCCTTCTGAAGGGGTGGAGTGAGAGGTGGTTTAATGAGAGCTCGGGAATTATCTTAATTGACATAAGTCATTTGCGGGACTGTCAACAGAATATTGCTCCTAATCTGCTTTTTCTGTTTCGTGTAGGGATTTCTATTTCTTTCCAAGGATTAATGCAAATCGCACATAATTACAGATTTTGGAGGTGGAGGCGAGTCCTTTTGAGACATTAAGCAGTGTCAGATTTACTCCTTCACATAATCCTCAGGCTCCCTTCTATGAAGCAGGCTGGGGGAACTCGTTCAAAACGAGTTTCAAAGTTCCTGTTCAACCAATTTGTACCACTGAGTGTATTTCCATTGTAACTGGGAGAGTGGTTCTCAACAGTAAGACTCTAATCTCCTTAAATAACCTAATGCTTAATATGATTGTGTGAAAGAAACCCAGGAAAGTGAGCAGCAATTAAAGCTGAAATACATAAATCAGCTTTTTGTCCTTAGAAGTCAATTAAAACATCACCAGGACAAAGGAAAATGCCTGGCTGGAAGATTTATTATCCCAACAAATCCTGTATTAAACACAAGCAGTTGATCTGCTATCAAACACGGCCAAAGTGACAGGTGAGATGATTGAAATACAGCTGAGTGAAATAAGTTTTAGCCTCTCCATTTTCTGTAACTCCTCGACACAAACTCTGAATGATGGAGCTCACCCAGGAGGTGTCGGTGCCCTCAGCAGAGCCAGGAATTCTCCAGGGTTTGTGGGGTCAGGACACATTGCTGAGGAGTCTCTGCTGGAATTGGGGCGTCTCAGATGTTCAGTAATTCACAGTCTTGTGCAGGGGATAAACTGCACCCTGCAGTAGCTCCTGGCTATGTCTGTCTCCAGTGCTCCTATTTATAGCTGCAACTTTGAAGCTGATGTGGGCTTAAAAAAAAAAATTAAAACCTAGCTTTTTTTACCGATTCTGAAAACTGCATTAATATTAAACAGCAATTAAAAATCTTTATATGGGTGCAGAGGAACACCACGAAGACATTTAAAGAACAAAAAAACATCATCCTGAAGAGGATAGTTCTCAGTTAAGGAGTGGGATCTGCTGGCTTGGGGCCAAGGCAGGCTGCACTTTCCACTGCAGAAATTCAACTGCAGCCCCAAAAAGTGCATCTTGGACCTTGTGATTCAGGGCAGCACCACTGCTTTTTAACCTCCTTTTTGTCTTGTTTTTTTTCTGGTGGTGAGCAAGCTGGCTCCTAACAGCATCCTTCAACTTTGTTTTAAACTAACTATGGAAGGAGAGAGCTCATTGTGCACGTTCTTTGAGATGTTCCCTATTCCTGTGATGGAAGTTTAGGATATATTCAGTAAATAAATAGAATAGCATTTAAAGGCTATGGTCTCACAGGTAATTTATGGGAAAACATTGGGACGAGGTGTAACTAAAGGGCTGATTGTTTTAATTGCTCTGCAGCAGTGAATCCCTGAGCTGGAGCCAGGGAATTCTGTCTCCCTTTGTTGTGTGAGAACTGCAGGAGTCACAGTGAGCTTCTTCCTGGCTGCTGGAGCAGCAAAATCTGCTTTTATTTCCAAGTGGCAAACACACACCTGAGTGTTACTTGCTGGGGATCTTATTTTATATCTCAAAGTGTCATCTGTGCCTGTTACCACAGTTACCACATTTGTTGCCATTGATACCTGAAAAAGAGAATAGGGTTAGATGGGATAGTGGGAAGAAATTCTTCCCTGTGAGGGTGGGCAGGGCTGGCACAGGGTGCCCAGAGCAGCTGGGGCTGCCCCTGGATCCCTGGCAGTGCCCAAGGCCAGGCTGGAGCAGCCTGGGACAGTGCAAAGTGTCCCTGCCATGGCAGGGGTGGGATTTAAGGTCCTTTCCAACCCAAACCAGTCTGAGATTCTCTGATTCTATGAATGCACAATTGCTTTGCATTGTTAGATAGAGAAAATAGTTCTGTTCATGGAGGATTTTTGAGGAAATGAAGGAATTAGGCTGCTTTAGTACAAATTTATTGAGGCACAATTTGTAGCTTTTAGTGTGAGGTTAAACTGTAGGCAAGAAAAACTAAGTTCTCTCTAAAACTTGAGTTAAGACTAATTTCTTACTCTGAACTGGAACAACGTACTTAATACTATATAAATAAAACTAAATGAAAGATTTTATAGAGCATTAAATATTTATAGCACATCAGCTGCCTTAAAAATGCATTTCCTTTCTCTTCCTGGGCATTTTAGTCAGCTTTTCATTGCCTGTGACTGGTTTATTATGGGCTCTGATTTCTGTGCAGGCATTACAGATGCCCTTAAGTTTAAGTGAATGCATTTGTGGTGGTTGCTGTGTGAAGACTGTTTTACTCTGTAAATAGACTATAAATTATGTATGGAGAATTTATGAATTAATCTATAGTATATATCTTGCACTCATAAATATTGTAGAGTATCTTGTAGCCTCTTTGGAGCTCTCTGGTAGAGATCTTTAAGTGCAGGGTTTTCCTGCTGTTCCCTTGTATCAGAAATAAGTAGTTTTGATTTTCTGCAGGACTATTTTCGTTCATCTTTCACTTCTGCACTTTGCCAAGTAAGTGTACAGCAAAATTGTCCAGTTGGTATAATGGAGCAAGGGATATGCTTTGCTTCACCTTTCTGTTTTGAAAGGGAAATAAATCATGAGGTTCAGACCTTTGGAGCTGTTTTTCCATTCACCTGGCTCCTCTGAATAATAACACCTTTTCCCCAGGCAGCTAATTATGGGGTGAGATTAATACGGCAGCAGATTGTAACCACAACTGAAGAGCTCAGCAGCCAACTATTAAAACTCCCTTCGTGTCTGTCGAGTGCAGCACTAAAACCTTCTGTTCACTGGAAATCAGCCTTTTGTGCAGTGCTGTGCATGGAGGAGTAGCCAGGCAGTCTGAGGTACTTCAAACCACCCAAACCACAGTTTAGGTGCCTCTGTGTCACTTCATTTTCTCTTCAGGGAGTCATTCTCTTTAGGGTGGAACCAGGGAGCTCCAGAATGAGTTTCCACGCAGGGAACAGCCTGGAGAAGTCACTGCTGTGCTGTGGTTTGTGGGAATTGCAATGCCTGGGCTGAAACTTGAACTGCCAAAAAGAAACCAGCAGGAAAATGCTTTCCCTGGTGTGAAAAACGAAGTTCACCTTTTTGGTCGGATTTAAAAGGCTTAATAAAAGACAATAAGGACAAGACAATAAAGCAAAATACAGACCCGGGTGTTTCTGGCAGAGAGTACACTTCCTGTTTTTAGAGATCTCCCCTCTTTAAATATGTATATTTAAACTTTTCTAAGAATTTATTTCCATGTTTCTGGGAGCTGTTTTGCATGGTCACACCTTGGTCCTGCTTTTTTAGAATATGAGTGTTTCTTGGCTGTGGTTTTAATTCATTCTTCTTATCATCTCAATTTGGGCCTTAGTCTATAATTTCTACAGATGGTCAGTGCTGGGAGCTGGGATATCAGCAGCAGATTCTCCATATCAGCAGCAGGGTCTGCACTGGGTGCTATCCTGAGCAGGCAGTGTTCACTCACTACAGAGACACTTTATCAAATTAACTTTACTCCTAAAGAAAACTCTATCTTTAAACCCATTTTCATACCACTCATAGAGTATCCACCCTGTACGGGTGCAAAAAGAAAAGAAAAAAATGCTAATACCATAATACATATGTATATAACAACCTTATATGTACACCACTCATTACTATTTGGAAAAGCCAACTTTATAATATGAGTTTATAGCACCTGGGAGGGCTCAGGTTTGTGTGAGGTGGCTGTCCTGGGTTGGTGCTGAATTGGATCCCTGTTGGTCTCTTTAGCTCAGAAATCAGTTCTGCACCTGTGAAACGGGGTCTGAGAGCACAGGGGGAGCAGGAGGAGCGGTGCCATGTCTGAGGTGGTTGTTTGCAAACACAAAGATCAGAGTTTTCAGCTTTCCTCACGCAGGGCCTGTGCTGTCCGCAGTGCGGACGGCGGCACAGAGCTCTCCTGTGCTTTGCTCAGTTTTTGGGCAGCTGGGGCAGAGAATTCTCCTCGCTGGGGTTTTTCCCTTTTCCTTGGCACTGTTGGAAGCTGCTCTGGGCTAAAGCCCAGCTCAGCCCCAGAGCTCGGCCCCGTGGCCTTGCCCAGGGCCGGAGGGAGCCGGGCTGCAGCCCCGGCCCAGCCTGCCTGGGTTTGGCACCTCTGCGGGGCAGACACGGGTTCTGCTGCCCAGTGTTGTTCATTGCTTCTGCTGGGGAGTGCTTTGCCTGATAATTAAACAGTTTTTTCCGTTTGTCTCCAATACAATCTTTTCCTGAACCAGTTGAGCGAGAAGCCGTTTGGGTTTGCTTTCTAGAGGGATCCATTTGCAGGTTTCTTCCCGAATTTGCCCTAAACCAGGACAGGATGCTGTCCCAGAGCTGGGGTTTGGCTCAGGAGGTGCCCCAGAGGGAATCCCGGATAGGGGTGTGTGGCTCTGCAAGGACATTTTGCTGTGTTGGTGTTTTCTCCCGTTCCTCCCAGCACTGGTACAGGACAGGAGTGATTGGTGGTGCTCCCTGATGGATGCCTGGAGCTCACTGGATGCGTTTCTCTCGTTCTATCTCTTTCTACACCCTGTGCTTTCCTATCTCCTCTGCTGCCTTGTAGCCTCCAGCTCTGTGGGACTCTCCTAATGCTTCCCACTCTGGGATTTATCACCAGGCTGGCAGTGCTTTGTTAGAAGTGTTTCATTTGTCCCCTGCTCTGTGCAGGGCTGTGCCAGCAGCCCAGGGAGGATGCTGAGGGGCAGGATGGGCACCCCAGCATCAGCAGGAGCTTCCCTGGAGTCAGCACAAGGACAAGGAGGGCAGGAGGGTTGTTTGTGGGGAGCTGGGTACAGGACAGCCCGAATGTGGGTGTCACTGTGCCCTTCCCATCATCCCAGCAGTCATGGACAGAATCCCTCCAGGGATGCATGGCAGAGTAAGTTTATTGATCCATCTGGGTTATAAATTCAGGAGTATCACTGGGAAGATTTATCATACCCTTGACTTACTCACAAAGATAGTTGAAAATGGAGCAAGGCAAGTATTAGCAGTACCATAGATTATTCTTTTTTGTATTGTTGTTCTAGATGATTTATGTTGGCACAATAGGCATTGGAACAATAATTAGATTCCAGATGGATTTGGCTTGTCATATTGCTCGGTAAAAGGGATAGATTTGATTCATCTGTAGTGGTTGATGAGCATAGAAGAAGGTGCAAAGTGGAATTCTAGCTCCAGATTTCCTCAGAAGATGAGGAATTGGGACGTAATTGGAGCAAGGCAGGTGCCAGCAGAAGGAAAACCCAAGCTCAGAAAGCAGCTCTGTCTCTGTGCTCCTTTCCTGTTTTCCCCTGGGTCCCAGGAGGCCGTGGTGGGTTTTATTTGGTGTATTAGTGCAGCACGGGCAGCTGAGCCCTTCAGAGAGGGCTGTGAGCAAGGACTGTGCATTCCAATCCATGGAATTCAGTGTAGGATTCCTTGGATGTACAGAATGGGGAGTTTCTCTGGCCAGTTCATAATCTTTGGAATTCAGGGCTTTGCTAAATCCAGCTCCTCGTTCTGCAGCAATGCCTCAAATAGAGTGATTGTTCTCCATCCTGTTTTTCAATTCCAGCTGTAAAACTCATCTTTAAGTAGTGCTTTACTTAGTGCATAATGGAGGAAAATGCTTCTTGAAATGTGGGATTTTATTTTTTTTTTAGTGGCTGTTAAACAAGAAAAGAAAGTGCAAAATGCAGTTTTTGTGCATTGGGGATGGGTTTTGAGTGCTGCTCAAGGAGATGGGGTTTGCAGGAGCTCAGCCCATTGTCAGGAGCCCCTGTTCTCCTGACTGTGCAGTGAAGGGTGTGGTATTCACAAAGGACTCAGGTAAACCTCCACAGAAACCCAAATTTGTCTTGTTTTGCTTTGAGCTTACTAAACAAACCCTCTGTTGTTTGCACAAAGCAGTAATTTTGCTTCCAGCTGTCTGTTTACTAAGGAATACAAACACTCCTGGGCAGATTTATCTCACCACACAACTCTGCAGGTGCCCTTGTTTTCATATGTTTGGGATCGTCTGAGATCATTATCTAATTTCTAGAATCTTTCTCTTTATGCATCCTCAAAATAAATGGCTGCAATGGGTTGCATCATCAGCAGTGCAAAGTGGGAAGAACTGGCAAATCAGTGATTGTTTTTCCAGACTCAGGAGGAGGGGCTGGATGCATCTTGGACAGATTTTCCTTGGGAGATATTAAATCTGTTGGTGCAGAGATGGATGTGGTGAGGTGAGGGTCTGTTTGCAGCTTTGTGCCTACAAGATTTGGGGAAAAGATGGCTGGATAAATGCAGAGCCTCAAGCTAAAATGTGGTTTTCTGTTATTTCTTTCAGTCAAGCTTTAAAGTACATCTCCATCCTCCAAGATAAAAATCCATTTCTTCTTGGAAAAGAAACCTCCTTCAAGTAAATACTCTAAAAATTGTGCATCTGCTTAGAGACTCATGGAGAGTAAAAATTAGGAGTCCAGGTTAATTCATGATTCCAATTCTTCCTGATTTTTACTGATCTGTTGCTGTTTTCCAGAGTACAAATCCAAACAGAGCCTTCAGCTCTGTATATTGATATTAGAGAGAGGCCAAAAAACAGAGTTAGAAGATGGAGATTAGCTGGGGAGAACATGAATCTGGATTTCTATCTCAGCCTAGGAATTTCCAGGAATTCTTCCGCTATTGGAAAAATCTGTGGGATGAAAGGGATCCATCCATACTGCATGAGGATTTATCCAGTGGGATTAGTGCACATAGCTCTGGACATCAGCCAGGGTTGTGTATTTGGAAATGGGTCTGTTATTGGTCCATGAGAAAAATGATTGCTGAGCCATGAAACAGGGTTTGATGAAACTCCAAGAAGGTTGAGTGAGATCTGAAAACAATATATTATTAGTCTAGTGGTGATGAAATAGTTGAGTGTGTTTTTTCCCTTAAAATAATCACGAAATCCCAGGATGGGTCCCTGCAGGCAGGGACACCCAGGGCTGAGGGCTCCTCTCCAGGGTGAGCAGCCCCAGCTCCCTCAGCCTTTCCTGGGCACAGAGATGCTCCAGAGCCTCCAGCATCTCAGCTGGCCCTGCCCCAGGATCCATGGCCTTGTTCTGCTGAGCTGCTCCAGAGCCCTGCTTTGTGCAGGATGCTCTTGGGCTTGGGGACCACCGTGGGTGTTGGAGCCCTGGACAGAGGATTTCAGCCTTTCTGTGCTGACAGGGACTGATCCCCAAAAATCCACTCCATTTGGGAAAGGCTTCCAAAGCTGAGTGATATCACTGAGATTGTGAGTGTGGAGTGGAATAGAAGTGTGTGATCTCACAGGGTGAGAGATTTAGAGTGTGGGGTTTTGAGATATTGTAATATATATGTAACAAGATGGAGGACTTAGGGTGTAGTCTTCTTCACAAATTTGGGTGATTTTGTGTGAAAAATTTTGGTTGGAAAAATCCACAGTGTGGAACATGGGTGATTAGTTATTAGATTAAAAGTAAAAATAAATTAGTTGGCATCTCATAATTAGTTAGTTCAGGCTTAAAAAGACCTTGCAGACAGAACTCTGGGCTCCGTTTGTGCTCTGTGAACTCAGCATGTGGAAGCACTCACAGTCAGTGAGGCTGTGACTGAGATAAATACTAAACACCCACATCCTAACAAGAACTCTGTCTCTTGTGCTTTTAATCCTGACCCTAAAAAACAGAACCTGGTAAAGCCAAGGGGTTCACCTCACGTGGGCTGGGACCAGAGTCACCTCAGTGGCACAGACACGTGTGCTCAGGAAAGATTTCAGCTCTGCCTTTCCTGTGCTGGTTTCCTTGGCACCTTCAGAAGCCAATCTCAGAGGAAAACCTTTCCACGAGCTGCAGTCAGAGGGGAATATCGAGCTTGCTCTCATTCCCCACTCCCTCCATCAGTCTCCGGCTGCCCTGCAGCTGGAGAGAGCTTGAAGGTTGGAATTGAAAAGCAGGTGCACGTTGAGGGAGTACAACTTGGGAAAATAGCAAATAGGATGTTCTCAGGCTCTTTCTGACCCTGGACTGAAGCAAAAGCAGCAATAAAACACAATTAAATCGTGTATTGATTTGTGTATCGGAGAAGAGTTTTCTCTTGAGCTACAAGTGTGATTTCAGATTCATTTCTCTTGTAATTCAGCACAGGCTAAAGGACACCGATGTTTTACAAACCGTGGCATTCTGGCTCTAGTGCAATCAGACTTTAAAAATGTTATTTCATTAAATGGCGCTTTGACTTTTAATAATAATAATGTCATGAATAATTTAAAAAGACAGTCTTTCTCATTTGCAGGGAATATGAAGGAGAAGTTATTCATATCCCAGGCTCTTATGAAAATGCAGGGAATTACTGTGGGGATGACAAATTGCAGACAGCTCAGAAGGCTGAGGTTTTCTCTGTATTTACAGAACAAAAGCATCAGTGCAGAGAGGGGCTCAGGGCTCCCAGCAGTGTTCCCAGGAGTGTCCTGGGAGGATGGGAGAGGGAGCCCCTCGCCCTGTGGTGCCTTGGAGCTGGGCTGAGCCCATCCTGTAACATCACAGATGAAACTGCAGGTTTCCAGTACGTGACAAGCCAGTCTGGGGCTTAAACTGTTTCCCTGTCCAATTAAGCAGCTCCTCACTCATCCATCACCCAGCCCTTGCTGTCCATGGCAGCAGGAGCTGATCCCCTGGGAGGCAAACGAACTGTCTGAGCTGCAGGAGCTATTTCTGGAGGTGAGAGCTGCTCCCAAACTCGGTGCCAGTGAGGAAGTCAAAAGCCTTCTGCTGGCCCTGGTGCCTTTGTGACAGGAGATGGTGCAGTGAGGAATGCCACCATTCCTGACTGCCTTCCAGTGTGTGACAGGCACTGGTGGTGGCTGTGAAACTGGGAAACCAGCCTGAACTGGGGCAGGGTTTGGCCCTGCCGAGGGTAGCTCAAGGCCCAGGAGTTCCTCAGGGGTAATGCAGTGTGGGGTCAGCCCAGGGCATCCTGCAAGAGCACAGCTGCACTGGAGCTGGCTGCAGGGCATGCATCCCCTAATCCGTGCTTCCCACGGGCAGATAAATTGTAAGAGAGCTGGACACGAGGTTACTCCTGTTCCTTCTGATAAAGCTTTTGAAAGAAGTTATCTTTCAGTCGGGAGATTTATACTCTGTTGCTGAGGAAGAGGCAGTGCTGGGTTTAATCGTGTTTTCCTGCTTACACAGAGATTTAAACTGCTTGATCTCTGCCTGCTGCAGGACCCTGGTGCTGCTCTGGGGGCTGAGACCTGGAGGCAATCCTCATCACCCTCCCAGGGAACAATTCCTTCCCAATATCCCCTCCAGCCCTGCCCTCTGGCAGTGGGAAGCCGTTTCCCCTTGCCCCAAGTCCCTTTTGACTGCTCTGCTCTTGGGGTCTGCCCTCTGCACATTCATGGAACATTCATGGAATAAAGCCAGCGTGTCTCCTCTTTTAGAACTCCTTACTTTGACAAACCCATCCTGTTCCATCCTGGGCACGATGAATTCCCAGATGATGAAGTTTTCCATTACACTCCCAGCCCTCTGTTTGGCAGCACGAAAATCTGAGGATCAGTAATGAGGGTGTGATTTTTGCTTTGAAGGACATCAGTGTGATGAGGCTTGTTGTGTTCCCCCTGGGAGGGCAGGGTTTGGTTTACAGGCTGTAAAATGAAGGTTCTTTCAGGTGTGCTTTTAATCCACATCCCTCTACTCCAGGGAGAGAATTCTACCATGGTTTTACCACCACTCTTCTTGCTGTTTAACATATTATTTTCTGTAGCTCAGAAAGGGAAATCTGAAGGTGGCAGACAGAGAGGTTGAAGCATATGGTATCCAAATAAAATACTATTTAAGGGTGGTGTGAAACAGAGAGGACAGACAGCTGTCCTGGGATTCTACAGTCCTCTGTGCTGGGAATTCTATAAAACCCTTTCCTTTTGGAGGAACATAAAATACAAATTGATGACACAGCATTTCCTTTGTCTAATTTTATATATAATTTATGCATGTGAATGACTTATTGAATATAAAAATATGGATTGGTAGGATCTGTGCTAGTACAAAAAAAGGTGTATTGATGGAATGGAAACACTGGAATGAAAGATATTTTTAGTTTATAATCACACATTAAATTTTATCCATATTTGTTTCTAATCATGCTTAATGAACCTTGGAAAGTTCTCCACTGTAGCATTGTGGAAAAGAGAATCCATAGGCTCTTTCCTTACTAAGTTCTGTTGAGATATTTTTGCTACTGTAGGTAGATAATGATTTGACCACCAGCCCCTAACATTTTTTAACAAATAAATTACAAAATATTTATTAGGTAATAGTTATTTAATAGTTAAAATGAGTGGAGCCATGTCCCAGGCAGATCCCTGGCCTGAGCTGTGGTGCTGCTGCACAGACAAAGAGAGCTCAGCTCTGTGATGGGAAATGATTCCAGGTGCCCCCAGGGAGCACCAAGGAGAGGATGAGCGGCTGCTCATGCAGATAATACTGAAATTATGAAAATATTAAAATGCATGTGATAAAATCTTGGTGCCTTCTCCGTGAGATAAAAGCAGCCAGTACAATGCTGAGCCTGTTCAGCTTCTCAAAACTCCTTTTTATTGTCACAAAGGAGAGGCAATAGTAGAACTTGAATTCCACTTGTGTTTATTTAGAAATGGCACATTGTTCCATCCTTCTAATATTTTCTGTCTGCTCATTCAAGAGCTCTTCTTCTCTGATCAGGAGTAACCTATTTCTCAGCTTCGTTAACTGTATTTCACATAGAATCTTATTAAGAGAAAGAATTCTCTTGCTTTATATTTCATATTCTTCCATGATTTCTTTATACTTGAAATTAGCTGTAACTTGTTATCATCTAAGAGATTTGTGAAATCTGCAAGTTGTTATTCCAGTAACTGTATTCCAGCCTGATTCAGCTGCTCTTTTCTGAGGATGATGCTGAAGTTGAACTCCAGGCTGGACAGGGGTTGGACCATCCTGGGATAGTGGGAGGTGTCCATGGCAGGGGTGGCACTGGATGAGCTTTGGGATCCTCCCAACCCAAACTGCTCTGGGATCCTGTGGTTTCCTGGCTGCTTTGGGCTGTGCTTCTCTTCCTGCATCACAGGAGCCCAGCTCCAGTTGTCTGCTCCCTCAGGACCCTCAAGCACAGCTTGGCTCTTTCCACAAAAACTGATTTTGCTTCATTCCGTTGGTTTCACCCATTGCAAAATAGCCTGATCTCAGAATAAATCTCAATTAACTGGAAGCCTTAGAGTATTTGATCAAGATCTCAATCTCTTTTAATTTGCAGGGATATTTTTGATGCAAATTTCTTTCTTGTCTCCTTTTTAATTAAATATACCTTTTCCCCTTTCTTTTTCCTGCTCTGCTGTACAGTTGGAGTAAGATTAAGCTTCCAGTCCTCATCCCGACATTTGACCTTTACTTATCTCTTGCTAATTCTGTCAGCTTTAACAAAATTGTCTTATTTCCCCCTATGCTGAGAGACAGTGGAGGTCCTTCAAATTATTAGAAAAAAGAGAGGGGCTGAAGAGGAAAAACCAATGACCTTTAATTAACTTTCTGTAAATTTTCCATTGAAATGATTCATGTGTGCCACAGGATTTCACTGGCTAGAGATGTGGGAACTGGCTGTGTTAAATGTATTTCTGCATCATCAAGCAAAGCAACTTAAATAGATAAAACAGAGCAGAGGTTTGGGGGTGAGTCTCACAATGTTATAGTGAAAATATGGGTGGTATTTCGTGTGTGTGTGTGTAAATATACACTGAGTATTATAAAATACGTTAATAACTCTTATTATAAATATGTAAGGTTATGAAAAGATCAAAATCTGCTGTTCCTGCCAGCAGAGGAAGGGTTTGATGGAAGGCCAGAGAGATGGAAGAGCAACCAAGAGCTGAAAGATGGAAGGGATGCATTTCACCAGTGGAGCTGAGGTGGGGAGGGAGCAGCAGGGAGTGCAGGGCTTGTCCAGGGGCTGCTGT
Source organism: Thryothorus ludovicianus (assembly GCA_013397245.1). Classification (NCBI taxonomy): domain Eukaryota; kingdom Metazoa; phylum Chordata; class Aves; order Passeriformes; family Certhiidae; genus Thryothorus; species Thryothorus ludovicianus. Next base: position 252,774 of record VZTB01012331.1, on the reverse strand, counting down.
GCAGCTCTGCCTGGCAATATTGTGCACCATTAACTTGAACAAAGAAACGGTTTCTGTAAAAACACTGTTTGTTAATTAAGTGCTTTGCACTGTAGGAGTGGGGAGTCATTACTGCTCTCCTTCCCCCAAGGACACCGAGCTGTTTGTGAGTTTGGGGATGCTGGGCATCGTGGGCTGCTGGTTTTCCAGGGTTAGATTCAGCTGATGCTTTCAAGTAAAAATAAAAAGATTAAACCATCACGAAGCAGCTCTGCAGTCAAACAGAAACACGACGCCGTGGCGTTGCCTGTAGTAATGAGAAGGATTAAATTTGCACAGAGCCTTCCCTGGGCTTTCATTTTGAGCATGGCCAGATGTTCCCAGCGTTGGGAGCTTCATTATGAGCGGCAGAGGCAGAGAGGCTGCCCCGTGCTTTGCTGGGAATGCTGAACCTGGGTTTGATGATTGACTTGGAGCCATCTCTGGAGCTCGTTTGCTCCAAGCCTCGAGCGGGGCAGCAGCAAACTTGGGAGCAGAACCAGCGCCGTGGTAAACATTTAACTGCTTCCTTTCACACTCCACTGATCCCAGGCACCAGCTGCTCGTTTTCATCTGCCTTTCTCTTTTGTTCTGTGCTTGCTGTGGATTGGGAGTGACTTTGGTATCGACCACATCAGCTCGGGTGAAATTTCTGCTTTAAATTCCAGCTAAAAGTCCAAGATGACTTCACTGTTTTTTAATGGGATTCTTGTCAATTATACTGAATTATTTATAGAACTGTTCAGACTAGCGAGAATTCCCTGTGGGAATTTCTGGTGTTTTCAGCAGATTTCCAATCTGCTGTTTTATTAAGGCACAGGTCCAGTGGACAAACAAAAGGCTGTTGCTCCTTCGTTAGGAAGCCACTTGTTTAACGAAGCTTTGCCTTCCTTTCCCTGACCTGTTTTGCTGAGGCCCAAACTCCACGAGTCAGTGAGTGAACACCAAATTCTGTCTTGTTTCCTTCTAGGCCTTTAATCACTGAAAGGCACCTGATTTGAGCCTAATTCTCCCTTAATCTCATTTGATCTGAAAACAGATGTCTCAAAGTCCTGATCCTGTAAGGTTGTGAGCTAAAGAGAAGGTGCTAAATCTGATATAAAAAATACCCAAATTGTGCCACATCTTCCATGGCAGCACATCCCAGAGGTGTCCCTGGCACTGAGAGCTGGATCAGCACTCACTGGTGTCCACCCACTCCCAGCTCTTCCAGGGAATTTTAGAATAAAATCACAAAATTATTCAGGCTGGCAAAGCCCTACCAGACCACAGAGTCCCAGCCTGGTCCCCACCGTGTCCCCATCACCTCTGAGTGCCACCCCCAGGGATGGGCACCCCAAACCCCCCTGGGCAGTTCCAGTCCCTGAGCACCCTCTCCATGGGGAAATTCCTGCTGCTGTCCACCCTGAGCCTCCCCAGCCCAGCCTGAGGCTGTTCCCTCTGCTCCTGTCCCTGTTCCTGGGAGCAGAGCCTCCCCTGGCTGTCCCCTCCTGGCAGGGACTTGTGCAGAGCCACAGGGTCCCCCCTGATCCCCCTTTTCTCCAGGCTGAGCCTCCCCAGCTCCCTCAGCTCCTTACAGGACCTAGGAGTGTTATTTCAGAACAATTTTCCGTGTGTGTTCCTGAGCTCACACATTTCCTGGCTGCACAGCTCCGTGAGGAATAATAATAATATGATAAGGATGTGCAAATGGAGTGATGAAAGCAAACAGATGAAGTCAATGACAGCACGGTGGTGCAAGGTTGTGTCTCTGAGGTGTGAGATAATGGGGAGAGAGCTGAAATACAAAAAGATTTGGAGGCTGGAGCAGAGAGAAAACGTCAGCCCTGGTTAAGGGGCAGGCGGGAGCACAGGGACAGAGCGGGTGCTGGGAGGATCCTTAATCTGAAGATGTTTTATTCTGGCTTCCAGCAGCCCCTCCAAACCAGCCCCAGCATCTCTCCAAAACCAAAGCAGAGGTTTTATCCAGGGCTACAGGATCAGATATTTGAGATGAGGCTGGGCTCCAGCTCACCCTGGCTGAGGGATAATTCTTGTGCATATCATTAGAGCTGCCTTTTAATGATTTTCAGGGACCTATGGGCTTCATTTGTCTCACACTGGGTTTTTGAACTCTTATTACTCTTCATGCAACTTCTATAAATTACTAATGATATTTTCTTTAGCACAAGAATGTCAATGGACTAATTATTCAAAAGAATAATGTTTAGGAATAAGTTTTTTTTTCAGAAAATATTGGCTGTAAGAAATACCATATCTCAGTTTGGCTGCATGAAATTGATGACTGGTCAGAATTTGTTATTAATTTGGATGTTAAATGTTGCAGAAATCTGTGAATCTGTACATTGAAATAATAAAAATGAAATATTGGGTATTTATGAATGTATAGATGAAGCCCTCAGTTCTACAGGGCTGTTTTTTTTCACACAGATGATCTTCTGCTGGGGTAGGTGTGCATGATTTCTGCAATATTATTCCTGACTTTAAAATGTCTGGAAAAATTGAGGCCAACAAATGATGGGATTTGCACTGTTTTTCCTGTGTGGATTATTGCTTCACTGGACTGTGGAAATATCATCGATAAATCCTTTGGTTTCATGAAGAGCAATGTACAGAATAACTGTGCTGCAGATGGGGAAGAGAGGAGGAGGTCAAATACTGAAATCCTGATAGGTTTTGCTGTTGTATTTACCATTTAAAAAAAACAATTTACAAAAAAACCCCATTTTTCTAATATTTATCATCATTCTGTTTAAAACGGGGCTTGAAAAGGTTCTGGCCTTGAGACAAAAATCCTGTGGACCTTAAAATACAGAATTCATGGATTGTCCTATTCCTATAACACTTGGATCAACTCTTTAGAATTCCCACAGGTTCCAGAATCCTGTCCCAGAAATCAGCAAATCTTGGGCAAAGTCTCACTACTGTTATGAAATCTGCAATTTATTTTTTTTATTATTTATTTTTACTTACATTAAACCTACAAAGACTCTTGAAATGCACAATAACCTTTAGAGGCAGCAAGGGAGTCTCTCAGGCATCCAAAATCTGTACGGTTACCCAGCTGGGAGGTAAATTTCCCAAATCACAATCCATGTTGGTCACTTTTATTCCCAATTACTGCTAAAAAAAAACCCAAAAAACACTTTAAAGGATGGCTGCTCCCAATCAGGAGAAGAGATGAAATGTCAGAGGATGTAGAGTGGAGGAGACTCTGCTAATTAGTGCCTGAAGAGAGAGCAATTCCCTTGGCCTGGCTCTTGTTCAGCCAGGTGCTTTCCAAAAAATATCCCAAATATCTGAACCCTGCACTCAGGGCAGCTACAAAGCACAGCCAGGTGTCATTTGCCATGACTTTATAAAAAACCAGAATCATATAAAGATCATCCCACCTAAGTTCAAGCTGTTCCTACAATAAATGCCTTGTGAAAATACCTGGAAATGTTTGGTGTTTAAATGCTCAGGGAGAGGGATCTTTAGGGTCATCACTGTGAAAAGGAGACTTCCTTTAAAAAAAAAAAGCAAAATTAGGACATTACACACCCATCAGAAGCAACATTGCCTTGATGGTGCTGAACACAGTGTGCTTTATCTTACCCACAAGCTACAATTTGTTAAATATATTTAATTGGTGAAAAATGGACAAATAATAGTGGTGAAGGTGCTCTGTGTCTTTGCTTTCTGCCCTTCTGTGCTTCATCCCATCATCGCTAAACTCCTGACTCTTATCTGCTTATTTACAGCAAATAGGGGAGATCTGTGCCATTTTCTTATCTGATTTTATTTAAAGCTAATTAATAATTTGAATAGTTTGAAGTCTGGAGATAGTTTTGATGAATTCAGTTCTCAGGATTCCCCTTCGTCCATTCATATTGTCCTAAAAATATTTTCCCACACCAGCCAAGCCCCAAGATTAAATATTCATTTGAGCCGAGCAAGTGCTATTTTCCATTTATATTCAATAGAAAGTTTGATTTAGATGTTCAGATATGATTGAGGGCAGATTGCAGGTGTGGCAGCGTGACTGCAGAGAGAGCAGGGTTGTGTTGTGCTGTCCCATAAGCAGCTCAGGGAAAGAGCTGGAAATTGCACCCTGATCTTTCTTCTCTCTGCATTCAAAAAAATCCCTCCAAACCATGGTGGGATCTCTAGAAGGAAATAATTTCCCTGTGTGTTAATTACACTGAGCCTGCAGAGTCCCACCGTTCATGGGAACATCATGGGGAGCCAAGGAACCTTGATCCTCCCCTCTGGCTGCCCCACAGATCCAGGCTGGGATTCTGGAACCCGGGGAAAAGATGGGAGAATTTGTTTTTAGCATTTAGCAATTCCAGCAGAGCTGGGATCCCCATGGCTCCCCAAGCCAGGGCTGGGGGCTGGATGCGAGTGGAACATTCTTTGCCCCTTCTTCTCCTGTTTGAAAGCTCAGGAGCATTAGAAGAGGCTGAATCTAAGTTTTTATCCTGGGAATAGTGGTGTGAGTGGCCTTGGCTGCTGTGGCTGTGCTGTCACCAGAGGGGCTCCCTGAGCTGCCACAGCTTTACTGCTGCTTGCCTTGGGCTCAGCAGCACTGTGGCACCTAAATCAGCTCGAGTTATCCCCGGAATGTTCCAGGCTGGCTTGGAGCAGCCTGGGATGGTGGGAGGTGTCCCTGCCCCTCTGACAGGGGTGGCACTGGATGGGATTTAAGGTCCCTTCCATCCCAAACATCCCAGGATTGTCACTGGGGTACTGGGCTGGGAGCAGAGGCAGCCCCAGCTCTCAGGCCAGGAGTGAGCAGTGAGTGCTGGTCCTGTCCTGGAGTGACCAGCTGCCCTCTGGGCACTGTGTGTGCTGCACTGGGGATTTGTGTTCTGTCACAGAACAGATTTGTGTTGCTGCTGCACCAGGGACAGCTGGAGCTGTAACACATAACCCGAGTTGTTTGTGCTCTGTTTGTACCTGCTCTCTTCCTGGCACAGGTGACATTTTACCTCCCCTTCCAAGGAGCAGGAATGACAACCTGCTCTTGGCTGGGCTGACCCCAGGGCCACAGGAAATGAGAGAAAGGGTGAAAATCCTCCCCTGGAGCTTTTACAGCAAGTGGTGTTTGCTTTCCCCTCCTGCATGGGGGCACGCAAGAACTGCATTTTGCTAATTAATGCCTCACTTCTTTTATACTTTTTATTTAATTGACACAGAAAATGGAGGTGGTTCACCATGAAAAAGCATCAAGTGTTTTATTGAGCTGCTCCTGACAGTGACTGTTCTGGTGCAGTGATGGTTCTAGTGACAGATCCTCGTTCACTGACACTCATCCCAGGAGAGGATGCCAGGGGATGGATAATTGGACACGCTGGAAACACCTGGAAACTTTTATATCATTTTATATTGAAAAGATAATGACCATTTCTGTCTTGAAGTGACCTAAAACCTGTAGGAAGGCAGTATGCCAAAGCACGTGGAAGTTTGGTCCTGTCCGCCTCCTGACAGACATTTGTCAGAGGATTCCACATCAATTTGGGATAAATTTAAATGTGCTCCTAGCTGCATACTAATTCTGGATATTAGTGCCTTTGACAGCCTTGCTTGCATGCAGAATGAAAGCTTTCACTTGATATCTGAACAGCAGCATTGCACTGCCTCAAAAACGGAGTTTAAAAATTAAAGATTTTAAAAAGTTGGGATCTGGAGCGGCTTAAGAGAGATCAGTGCAAGCCTCACTCTCTGTGGGCACTGGGACACTGAGGCAAATCCTGGCTGTCACTGGATTGTATTGAACAGCCAGCCCCTTTCTCCCAGCTGTGTTCACGTGAGACATGGAATTCCAGAATGTTTTGGGTTGGAAGGGTCCCCAGAGCCCGGGCAGGGACACCTTCCACAGCCCAGGCTGCTCGTCCTCCTCTGCTGTGGCTGCAGTTATTGATCAGGAGTTGTTTCCATCTGCTGTGTTTTCAATCCACTTTCTTGTACCTCCAGTATTTTTAGCAGCCAAAAGCAGAATGACTTTCCTTTTGTCAGTGGGAAGAGAAGGGAAGAAAAAGGTGCTGCAGGAGAGGGGGATGCTGAGGAAATGGGAGCGGGGCAGATCCCGGTGGATCTGCTCCAACGCTTTGCTTTGTCTGCAGATTTTTGGACAGGTGGGAGAGGAACCTTCCAGGGGCAGGGGGTTGGAACTGGGTGTTCCTCGAGGTCCATCCAGCCCAAACCCTGCTGCAATTCCGTGGTTCCCTGGGAAGTCATTCCGGGCAGCGGCGGGTGCTTCCCAGCCTGCAGCGAATGTTTTGTCTGTTCTCTCCAGAGTGACATTTCCTCAGCAGGGGCTGATCTGGGCAGGATGTGGCAGCTCCACACCTCTCAGCTCAGGCTCATGGGGTGCCCCTGGACCACGCTGGCGTTTTGGGAGTGGGCAGTGCTGGTGCCTGATGGCAGCCTGGGCTCCTGTCTGACTTCCATAAATCCGAGAATTCCAGCAGATTGCAAATCTGTCGGGGAGATTTTCCTCACAGATCCATCACAGTCACAATGTCCTGGTGTCGTACCTAAGGCAGCTGAAAAATCTCGCAGGCAGTTCTTGTATATAAATCCCATTTTTGGCCGTTTCCAGAGCAATGCAGCTCTGCCAGTCCTGGTGTGGAAGTGAGGCACTCTCAATACCAGCTCCAGCAGGAATTTTTGTGCGTTTTTTTTGTTTATCGCCAGGGTTTTTTTACTTACACATTTAGGAGGATGTAAATATTTTATATTTATGTGTAGTTAAGTGTCTTGTAGTGGTGTAATGAAGCTTTCTCACTCCAGCCAGGGGTTTACTGCTCCTTGTCCCCAGGAGCTGTTAATTACTGATGGGATTTTCACTCAAGTGAGATCCTGTCCATGTGTCCCAGTTCCAGTGTTGCCTCATTTTTATTCCTTGTTTTTCTGCGTGATTGTAATGGATTTTTTTTTTTCCATAAAAAGTCATTTTACACCTGGGGCACTGAAGCTTGATGATATTTACACATTCTATCTCTTTTTAAAATGGCAACTCCATATACAAAGTTTAATTCTTTTTGTTAGGTTGGAGATCAGGGAAAGGTTCTTCCCCCAGAGGGTGCTGGGCACTGCCCATGCTCTCCAGGGAATGGAGACATTCCCAAGGCTGCCAGAGCTGCAGGAGCTTTTGGAAAACCCTCCCAGGGATGCTCAGGGTGGGATTGTTGGGGGGTCTGGGCAGGGACAGGGGCTACACTGCATGATCCGTGTGAATCCTTTCCAGCTGATGATTTTCCATGATCCAAACTTCTTCAATTTTTCTCTTCAGTTCTGTCATAGTTCAATGGCACTAAGAGAGGAGATAAAGAAATATATGTGAAGTCAAACCAGAATTATTGTACTGAGAGCACTTTTCCACCTGCCTCACACGACAGGAATATGTATATGTGATTTATTGCTATTTTCCATGGAAGGACACCATTTTCCTGGGTAGAATTACAATTGAAGCAGCAAGAATCTCATCAGTCACCCAACCATGTTTCCGTGACACGTACAACTTGCAAGTCAAACGCTGAAATCTTTATTTGAGCAAAATTGTCCTTTGTCACAGTGCAAATTGTGCTTAAGAGGGAGTTAATTGCACATTGCTAATTTTAACGAGGAGCCATATTAGGGTAGAAGCTGTCACGGGAGGACTGGGATCAGCAGGAATTTATATTTTGGTGGGAGTTTGGTTAATTTGTAGCAAACACTTTGGGATTCTGCACATCCAGGTGTGCACCAGGAGTTCATCACCGTGAATTCAGAACTAATAAAAAGTCTGAACAGTGGATAGACTTAGGAACATTCAAATTACAGAGCAGATTTATTACTCACAGACATTAAATACAAGCCACCGTGACAGGAGCTGCCTCACGTTCCTGGCCCCAAACCCGCAGCAGCTTCTCTCAAACGCCGTGATATTTTCAAGCTCTATCAGCCTGGAAATTGTTCCCTAACTGCAGTTTGGCTCCTTCCTCTCTGCCATCCCCAGGGAGGTGTTCTGGAGCCCCTGTCCCTGCGGAAGGGAGAGGAGCTGTCGTTGGCTCTCACGGCAGGGCTTGGATCGCTGCTGGCAGCGCTCCTGCCCCCAGCCAGCGCTCACTCACCTCTGCAAATCAAATGATAAGAAATCTGTTTAGCTCCGAGTAGTTGGAGTAAATCAGGGACACGGACGGGCTGATTGAGAGGCTGGAGGTTTTCCAGACTTCATCTGCGGGATGAATTGGTGAGGATTTATTTGCCCTTTCATTCCTTGACGGCTTTGCCTTCACTCACGGCAGAGGTTAGGACAATCACACTGACTATTGGAAAAGCATTAAGATTAATGATTTTATGTGTAAACTATTTCTCCCCACTCAGAATGTTAAGGGATAGCAAAATGAAGAAGCTCTTGTCTTTGAGATGAGATCTTGAAGCTTTTGTCTCTTCAGGAGAGGAATGGAGGCAGTTCCCAGAAGGACTGAGGGTCTCAAGCAGCTGGGAGAGTTGTACAGGGTTGGGCTTTAGGAGCTTCACAAGGACAAGGCCTCTGGGGTCATAGCAAGGAAATTTTGGCTTGAAAGTGTTGGAGAATATTGGGGCTCTTTAGATGAGAAGACCTGAAATATTATTAACCCCTTAATTCCATTTATTCAGTGGTTTCTGCCACCCAGTGCTGCTGGTTTCTGTGCTGACTTCCCTATAGAGATAAGAAAACTTGATATTAAATACTACAGTATCTTGTTTTGCATATGATTTGAATTATTAAATGGCTTTTAAATTATTTGCTGCAGGCAAAATAGTCCAAGTATCTATTTTATCTGTGCTGATTGTTTGAGCTTGTGCTATTAGGCTCGTGTTTGCTGACTGGATAAATGCGAGGGGAGAATCCAGTGAGAGATTGTGAAGCTGCTCTGCTTTCTGTGTGTCGGGGGGAGAGAAAGGCTCCTTGCCTGCATTGACACAGCTCCTGCTCTTCAAGCTGGGGTACCTGGAGTGTTTGTGTTGCTGTGGATCTTTACTAGAAACAGGTGCTGTCCTTCTTACCTCAGCAGAGGGACCAAGGGCAGAGCTGTGTGTAGAATTTCTTTGCTCAGAGAATGAAATTTTATTGTAACTACATTTAAAAAGTAGGCTATAGGCATGAATGGGTTATAGATGATATTTGGTCAGAAGAGATTAGGACAGATCAAAAATTAGGTAGGGATTCATCCCAGGAAAAATACACTAAATAGAGTTTGATTAAAAATGTGAAAATGGGAGAAATAAACAGGAAGGGCCTAGAAAGAAAGAACATGTTCTTGTACATGGTTTGTGGCCTCTCTTTTGGTCCATTTTTTTCCTGCCTTTTTTTTTTCCTGGTCTCTGTCTCTCATGCAGCCTCCTGAATAAACTCAGAGGCAGTTCAGGAAGGCTGTGGAAATGAGCTGGTACCTATGGCAGTGTGCAGTTCTTATTGACTTTGGGAAGATAAGGATCAGGGCCCCTCTGTAAGTTCAGTTCCTACAATTACATGGAGGAGAATGAATCACTGGGGAAAGCAAACTAACTGAGAACTCTTTCAAGATGGGATTTTCAAACTGGGCCAAAAGGAAATTAGCTGTCCAGATTCCATTAAAATATAACTGAAGCTGGGGCATAACTCTCCCAGTCTCTTCTGATAAACAGCTCAGAAAAAGTTCATTGTGGTTGATAACCTTGAAGGTTTGTAGCTCCACTATCAGCATCAGCCTTGACATGAAGGAACGTGGAAGCCACAGAATCCACTTTTCTGACATGAGTCCCAAGGGATGTGTGGCAGCAGAACTTCCCACTGTGGGAGGACAGGGAGCAGTTCAATAACTGCTAACAGCATCATTTCCCACAAAACCTGTTCTAAACTGCAGTTCAGGGACTTGCAAACGGCCTTAAATAGCTGCTGCCATTGCAGCATCTCCTCGGGAGTGCTGCTCAGTGATGCACTTAAGCATCTGCAGCTTCCTTTGATTGTTCTCCCAGCCAGGCTCGGGCTGGTCTGAGGGGCTGCAGTGTCTGGTGCTTGTGTTTGTGCTGGGCAGAGGAGCAGCAGGGGCAGCCAGGGCTGTGCTCAGACTAAACCTGAACGTGATGCCCTGCAGGTGCCCCTCCTGGGCCCTGTGTGCTTTGATCAGCAGATTATCAAGCTCTGCTTTGCTCTGTAGTCTGTACAGATCACAGCACTGGGGTTCAGCTCTGTTTCCTACAAAAACTGGCAGAGGTTTTGCCAAATGTCTGGTGTGAGTGCAGCCAGGGAGGTGGTGGTGTCAGTACCAGATTTATTAATGCTTTCTTTACAACCCCATGTCAAAGCAGCCATGGTTTTGTTCCAGCAAAGGAGAGAGGTGCAGTAAAATTGATAATTATGGAATTATGGAATGGTTTGGGTTGGGAGGGACCTTAAAGATCACCCAGTCCCACCCTCTGCTATGGGCAGGGACACCTCCCACTGTCCCAGGCTGCTCCCAGCCCCATCCAGCCTGGCCTGGGACACTTCCAAGGATCCAGGGGCAGCCTCAGCTTCTCTGGGCAATTTGATTCTGTTTTGAGCTCCTGTATGCACATAATTCTGGGGAGACAGAGCCAGGTGAGGCACAGTGGGAGCAGAGCTGTACCCCCACTTGCTCTTTGGTTTTCCTGTTGTGAAATTGGAGGTGAGTGGATGCAGCTCTGTAGAAATGCATCCTGGGCTCCCACCAACAAGAGGCAAATCAAAAAAACTTGATCATTATGAAAAATATGAATTCTAGAATCACAGAATATCCTGAGTTGGAAGGGTCCCACAGTGATCACTGAAGTCCAGCTCCTGGCCTCCTCACTGGATACTCAGAGGTGTCATGGCATCTCTTTTTGAGTGAAAAACATTGGAAAACCGGGGGCCAGAGAAATGAAATTAGGCACCAAACCTCTTCACCTTAACCATGCTATAGTTCTCCCCTGCCTGCAGTATTTTGGAGGCTGAATTCAGCTGAGTGTTGGGGAGGAGCACTGGCCCCTCGAGGGATTCCTGGCTCCCCGTGAGGGCTCCTGAAGGGACCTGGAGCTCCCCAGCACAGGGTGGGACCCCCTGGAAAACAGCAGCCAAGGGCTGTGCATGGATGCACAGGAACATCCAGGTTTATTGAAGGGCCAGGGAATGCCACAGCAAGGACAGGCCCTGGTAGGAAAAACTGTTCAAAAAAACCTGCCAAGAACTTTTACTCCAGTTATGAGTAGAAAGCTAGAGTTGCAGATTTTAAAGGGTTTTTTGTTTTTTTTTTTAAACCTTTAATCAGTGCAAATCAGTGACTCCACTGAGGATTATATGATTTAAATTCCATTGCCCTACTCCCATAATGGGCATAAAAATTATGGTTTCAAGTGATTTTTGTGGAAAAAAAAATCCATGTTATAAAATTCCACATGAAATGTTTCACAGCTGCTGAGAATTTAAGGAGAGTTGATGCTTCCAGATGCACCCAAGAAAAATCTCATTTACCTGATTTTGAAACTGTCACACCACTGCAGTTAATGAGATGTAAGCTCTTAAGTCATTTAGTCACTTTTGAGTATTTTACTTAATGATCAATTCCAGATTTTTCAAAGTATTTATTGTCATGTATTTCAGAAAAGGGTTATGATGCTTTTATTATGCTCCAGCATTCCTTTGGTCTCCTTGACATAACTCTACAGCAGTACAGCTTTAATGGTAAATCTCCTGTATCTCCCTAAAAAGGAAAATTAGTCCTTTGTTGCTTTCATACCAATAGGAAACATAACAGAGGCTCATAATGTGCTGAGGAATCAGGGCAGGGGGAGAACAGGAGCAGAGGGAAGGGGCTTGGGAAGTGGAAGGGAGTGTGGGGAGGTGGCACCAGGAGTGATCTGACACTCAGTGACAGCCAGCAGCAACCAGGGGCTCCAGAGGGAATGGCTGAGGGGAAAAAGAAAATAGTTAAGTGAGGGGAAAAAGAGGAACAGTTAGGTGAGGGGGAAAAGGGAACAGTTATGTGAGGGGAAAAACAGAAACAGGTGAGGGGAAAAAGAGGAACAGTTAGGTGAGGGGAAAAGGCTGCTGGAGTAAGCAGGCAGCAGGGAAGGGAAATCCAAATTCAGTGTGAGCTCTGCAGGTCTCGTGGTGAGCGAGGCTGATGCAGAGCAAGGCTGAGGGGTGGGTAAAAGTTCTCAGACACAACCCACTGCAGCAGCTGGAGCTGATCACAGGATGGCAGCTCAGGGGAAGCAGGAATCTCCCTCCCATGGCCAGCAAGGAAAGGTTAGCTGGGCTGGGGAGTGTCTGTCCCTGCAGGGACACAGTGCCCCTGTTTGAGCGTGGGCTGTGTGTGACAGCGTTGGCATCTCCAGCTCAGGCACTCTGGCTTTTCCTGAAGAAAGAAATCCCACGGCAGCACACTCAGCCTGCCCTGCAGGCGTGGGGCTCTGTGGGGCAGGAGAAGGCAGATTCCAGCTGCAGCAGGGATTCCTGGCGTTCACTGTGGTGCTGGGCTGTGGAACAGGATCACAGTGCCACAAACAGCCACTCCTGGTGCATTGGGGGGTTGTGAGCTGCTCCTCCTGCTCCAGTCCCACATTCCTGTGTGCTTTTCCCATTGTGCACACCCACTGTTGGTGCTTTGTAGGATGGACACAGGTGTGCCCAAGGGATTTGTCCTGTTCCCATGCAGGGCACAGCTGAGGCAGAGACTTGCCAGAATAGCCCTCATTTGTTTATCCCAAAAATTTCAGGAATTTTATTGCCGTGGTTTGTCCTCAGTCTTATTTTCAAGGTCATCAGTGCAAAGCAAAAGGAGCTGCCTGATTTGAACTCAAATTCTTCTTTATCACTGATGTCTCAGATTGTCAGAGGCAATGGGGTTTCAGTTCATGCCCTTTGGATTCCCTGACCTATTTCCAGTTTCACCCCTTCATGGAAGCAGTGGCCCAAACACCTGCCCTTTTCACAGGCACCTTTTAGTGACCCAGCCTGGGCAGGGCAGGACAGGCTCTGTGAAAGCACTGCTGAGTTTGTGCTCTTCATTCCAAAACCATGTCCTGGCTCAGTCTTGGGTTGTGGGTGAAAAATACCCTCTTAATCCAATAAAATATGATTTAGGGGAGGAGATGAAAAGTGAGTTTAGCTAAAATGCTGCATCCCACACTTGAGTGGGTTATTTACTCTTCAGGGGACTGAAATATTTTACTATTGGGCAACCAAGGGGAAGTAACGGTGCAGAAATTTAGTTGGGTATGAAATATCTGCTCTTACACAGCCTCTCTGAACTGTTAGCCAAATAAAAGCCAACAGTGGCCTTCCCCTCCTGTTTTCCACGTGGCCAGTCTCAGTCTCTGGTCCTGAGCAAACTGGGGTGGGCTTTGTCTTCAGCAAGAGTAGATGCAGATACATTTTGAAGGCAATTAGAGTATTCTTATTTTTGCTCACAATAAACTGCAAGCGCAATAAAACTGCTAGCACGAGGTTGAAGGTTATTTACTACGATTATATGCCACATGTGATTAATCTCTTCCCCACTTTTTATTCTTCTATTAGCAAGATTTTAAGTATCCAGGGGATCTCTACAGCATTCTGCAGGGTCAGATTAAAAGGCTGGAAACATTTAGCACAGGCAGCTGTGTGTGCAGCATACACTGCCTTAACAAGGTGCTTGCTGCTCTGGGGTGACCTGCATCTCCCTCCAGGATTCCCAGCAGCAGCAGCTTCCCTGCAATCCTGCAGTCAGCACATCCCCAAGAAGTGTGTGGCTGTTATCAAGCCACTTTGCCTTGCAGGCCTCTAACAGCACTGCTCTAAAGAGATGATAAATGACAGAAAAGAGAAGGGAACACAGGGCCTGTTATTCCCCAGTGGAAAGGAACATGTTAAACATCAATTTTCTTCCCGGCACCCCTGGCTGCTGTTGAAGACTGCTGAGCTCCCTGGGGAATGTGGCTCTGTCCTCCTCCATGGCCATGTGTCCCTGTCACCTTCATTTTCACCAGTGACTGTGGCTCTGCAGCTGCTCAGATCTGCAAAGACAGCCAGGTGAAAACAGACCTGGCCACACAGGGAGCAGTTGGTGTGGTCTGTGTCCAGCAGCACAGAGGGGTCAGCACAGGCTTGCTCAGAAGGCAAGCAGAGCCCCAGATTGTCTGGGATCCAGGATGGGAGGTGGGACAGAGGCAGGAAGAGCAGGATGGCTGTTTGGGAGAGCAGCCCCGTGCCCAGGTTAGCTTGTGGTCACTGAGGAACCGACACCTTGGAGCCAGAGTGATGAGTTCTTCCAGCAGTTTGGGAGGTTCGGGCAGAGCTCTGTTATGCTGAGAAAATGCTGCAGGAGCTGATGCAAAAGGGGCCTTGCTTTGCACCTTCTGACACCTGTTCAATTCATTATTTCCCAAAGACAATTTTATGATGTCATGAGAGCTGGAAGCCAACATTCTGTGGCCAGCCTTGTCCTCAGTGTCCTTTTCTCTGGCTAGAGTGAATCTTTGCTACAGAAGAGACCTTGGTTTAATTCACTGTGCCTGCAGCTGTAAGGTTAGAATGGAATAGAGACAAGATGATAATTATTGCTCTGAAGCTCTTCTGGAGAAGGCAGCATGAGGAAATGTCCCATTAACATTAAAAACAAATGCAGGAGAAGGTGATGAAGAAATGCTTTCACCCTGTTACTTCCTCATGATCAAAAGCCACTTGCCTAACCCCAAAACCTAACTGTTACATGATTCAAAATGCATGAGCTCTCCTGAACATAGGAAAGATTGTGTGTAGCAGCACAAATACTTGATTGAAATGCATCATTAATACCTTCAGTCTGCCTCCTGTGGAAACACAAGACCAACGGGGCAGGCTGTCCAAGGGGTGGGCTCAGGTTTTTGTACCAAGGCAGCTGATTACTGAAACAATTAAACAATGTAACTTTTCACTTTTAGAAAAGGTGAAGTTTGAAGCTCATCTGTAAACTCTGAGGGGTCTTGGATATATTTGAGAAGCGAGTGAGTTAAACAACTTCACACAGCCCGAGGCACATCCGTTATTTGAGCAATTAACTTTTACTTACCAAGAACTTATTTGGTGTGTAAAAATGCATAAAAATTGCAATGAAAGCGGTCCTAAAGCGTAGAAAACGCTGTGCTTGCTGCTGAGGGGTGTGGTGTGATCAGCAGAGCCCACCCTGCTCGTGACTCACGTGCAGAACTTCCAGGGATTCAGAAAAGACACTGGACAACGCTTCCGTAGGTTCAACTGTAAATGATGCCTTTATATTGTACCCAGTGCACACAGAACACTGCTGCTCTCCTGTACCACAGTAATGCAGGAAAATACTCAGAATACGGAGTAACTTTAGGGTGTAAAAAATACAGTTCAGTATCGGACCAACTGTTAACTGTCTTGGTAGTTTTAATCTTAATTTCTGCTTTTGGAGGAACATTAATCCAATTTATTTTTTTTTTCAAGTATATTCCAAGATTCAACTGGTTTATTTCAGTTTGGTAGCACTGAGTTGTTTTTTGTTCTAACTGATGGTAATGACAGCTAAATGTCAGCTTCATTTCTATCTTAGCTCAGAATATGAACAGAAAAGTATACAAAAAGGAAAATGTCCTGTAACACACTCCGTGAATTCTTCTTGTTGTGTACCCTATGCTAAACAGTTTTGATTCTGCAAGTGACTCTCAGTCCAAAAGCCACGCTGAGACATTTTTATCAATAAATTATTTTCCATATTTTGCCTCTAGTGCAGAGAAAACACTGCTATTAACATAAATGCATAAAAAACCTGAACCTGGAACTTCATTTCATCAAGGAAAAAACCCTCATGGTATTTTTATACAACATTTTGGATATATTTTATGTCAAAACATGATCACCAGTCAAACTAGTGACATCTAAACCCAATACATTATTGTGACTTCTAAATTATAAAAAAATCAGAACAAAACTAAATTTATTATAGCTCTGCCTTCATTAAACACCATGTGTTGGTGATTTAAACACAACAAAACTCTAGTAATTCTTCAAAAGCATCTACTAAATAGAATAAAAAGAATAAGAGAACAATTAACATTTAGTCTGTTACATTAAAAAATTGGATGTACATATTCCTATTGCCTGTTAGCTTTACCTAAGCCTTCAACTACTACAAAAATAATAATAATAATAATAAAAAAGAAAACTCATCGTTGAAAGTCAAAAACATTCAAATCAGTTGATACAACATTACGGTACAGTCAACTAACATCATTCAGGGTCTCCTTTTCTCAGGGTAGAGTCCTCAGCCCAGGGTCACAAACCTAATTTCACTGCAGCTCCAAAACTGGGGGTCAGCTCGTTGCCATCCTGCCCGTGGTGGCTTTGGGAGAACCGGGCCGGTGGCGTCGGAGCCGCGCTCACCCGGCCTCTCCTTCATTCAGCACTGGAGTTAGGACAGTGTTAAGTTTAGCACGATAACAAAAAAATAAAAAAAAAAAGGGAAAACAAAAGTAATAAAATAAACAGAGAAGTGGAAGCTAGGTGAAGCTGCCATTTGTGTCAACCCATTGCGATACGCTATACTAAAAAATCCTGAAATATCCACCTGTCCTCACTGCTCTGCCACGGACTAGCAAAGTCAAAAATACAAAAGTCTTCAACTCGTCGTTTTTGCAGAATAAAGCAAAAAAGTCTTTGTGCTCCTTACTACCAGAAGCAAAATATCCTCTGAGTTACCACATGTAATAGCTTCTGGATGTGTCGACTTGGGTCGGCTTGGTCTCTGCAGAGCCATCCTTGTCTTTTTCACTGTCACCTTCCCAGAGATTAATAAGTGGAGGGTAGAGCTCGTTCAGGGGGATTGAAGAGGTCTTTTGCATATATTTTTTCAATGAGTGGTGGTAGTTTTTTCTCTTAAACCTTTTTGCAATATAAACGGAGACGGAGGCGAGGCTGATGACAGCGAACATGGATCCCATCACCGCCGCCAGGGCCGTGCTGGTTTCCTGGTCGGAAATATCCAGCGCAAAAGCCGCGTTTTTGGTCGTGACATTGACGCAGGATCTCTGCGTTTGCTGATGGATGTTGGACACTGTCAGGCACACTTCATAATCTGTGGAGGGCTGTAAATGTGTGAGGTTGTATTCGTGGACATCCACCGGGACCCTGGCGGTGTAGGTGATGTGAGGGTTGTCAATCTTCATCGTGGCCGATGACCATTTTAAGTTGGATGTCATGACGTTGGAATTGACCTTCCAAGAAACCAGGATGGAATGGGATTCGGCCTGTTTAACGTAGATCTTCAGAACCTGGGTGCCATCCAGGAGCGTTCCGTTCACCCGGATGGTGGCCACCCTCGTGTCAGCCCCTTCTATGTTCTGAGCGACACAGGTGTATCTCCCGGAGTCCTCGACCTGGATGTTGGAGATTTCCAAGGTGCCCTCACTGCTCAGCTTGTATTTGTCAGAGAGGCTTTCCACGGTGACTTTATTGCCCAGAGGAGTGACCCAGTAGATTTCTGGCTCAGGTTCTGCCATGGCCCGGCAATCCAAAAACACCGTCATGCCGATGTCCAGGTTTAAGTGGTTGGGAAAGGTCTCGTGAGAGATCATTGGAAGACATTGCTCGTTTGAATCCTGTATCAGCACCTCCTTGACCTGCTGTCCCCGGTACTCCGGAGGCATGGCACAGAACATGGAGAGAGGCTCCATGAAGCGGATGTTGGTTTTGTTGGAGTTGATCCAGTGGATGACGCAGTCGCACCTGAGCGGGTTGCTGTGGATGCTGATCTCACGCAGGTTTGGGAGGGATTCCACTGTCTTTTGGTAGACTGCATTCAAGGCATTGTTGTTGAGCATCAGGCTCTCCAGGGCAGGGACGTTGCGGAACGCCAGGCGATGGATGTAGGACAGCTTTGGGTTGTTGGTGGCTTCCAGCTTTGTGAGTTCAGGCAGGTTGTCCAGCGCGTACCTGTCGACAGACACGAGTTCTCCCATGTTGTTGATCCCAAGCTCTTTCAATCTGAGCATGTTTTTAAAATCCCCTTCTTGAATTTTATGAATTGGGTTTTTGTTGAGATCCAGGAATTTTAAATTGGGAACTTTCTCAAGTGCAAGCTGAGGAACTTTTACCAATTTGTTGTCATAAAAAGAAAGACTTTCAAGACTATCCAAGCCTACCAAGGCATTGCCAGGGATGTCTGTGAGGTACATACCTGCCAAAACTAGACTCCTTAAGTTTGAGAGTGGTTTGAAATTCATATCAAGTATTCCAATCACTGGGTTTTCTCCAATCATGAGAATCTCTAGGTTGGGAGTAGAATCAAACCAACGGCTGTCAATAACCTTTAATTTGTTGGAGTTGAGATGTAATCTCAGAAGATTTTTCAGGCCAGAGAATGCATTGGCAGAAATGCTGCTGATCTGGTTATGGTTTATGTAGAGCTCCTGCAGATTGCAGAGGTCTTGCAGGCAGTAGTCAGTCATCTCTGTGATCTGGTTCTCCTCCAGGTGCAGAGTTGTGAGCTGAGTGAGGTTCGACAGCCCCACGTCTCTGATACTTGTGAAGTTATTCTGTGAAAAGTCCAATTCTGTTAAATTAAAGAGCTGTTGGAGTTCGTCTGTGGTCTTTGCAATGTTGTTGCTTTGTAACAGAAGAACTTGAGTGTCACTGGAGAGGTTGCTGGGGATTTTTGTTAACCGGAGGTCGTTGCAGTCGACTGTGGTGGCTTCCCTGTACGTTGACTGTGGTGTAAACCAGGGCCTGATTTCACAGACACAAAGCTGTGGACATTCGTTGCTCTGTATGGAAGACTCAGTTAATGAATTCATTAACAATTCTAGCACCAAATGGCACACAGTTAAAACAACTCTAACCTTTGCCATGCTGGCCAGCGAGGGGGTTCAGCTCCCCGGCCCCCTAAAATCCCCACGGAGGAAGAGGGTGATCCCCTGTCAGGCAGAAAATGTAAAGACTGATGTTGAACGTGAAAGGCTTGGACATCCAGAAAGGTGAAAGATGATTTTCTGAGTTTAGTGAAGTTAAGAAATGCTCTGAAGACTCTCAGCTGCTCCTCAGTGTTTTAGGATCTTCTGTAAATCAGTGCCTGAAGACGGTCCTGAAAGCAGATTAGGGTATATGTTATGCTCAGCTCATATACAGTTCATCTATTATTTAGTTTCTTCAACCTTTGTAAGAAAAACATCTGAAAACAATCATTATTTTAACAGCAATCTCTTACAAAAATCCCAATCTGCTGTGGGTAAATTATGTAGGGTTTGAAACTCTCTCCTTCTTGGGGTTTACGTAAGAAATCTGAGTGAATTATCTAAAAATAAAACTTTGGGATGGATACGTTTCAGTTTTAGCCTGCAGGACTTGTTTGAATGGCTTGGGAATGCTGAGGGTGGAGGATGTGCTGGTGAGCACAGCGGGGTCTCAGACAAGTGACAACACCCAACCCCTGTCCTCAAGGCTTGGATTTCAGGTGTGTGGAACTAAGGCTCAGGAAGCTGCTGGTTTAGAAGTTTGAAGCTAAATGCTTATGAACTTTGCCAAAATTTATCCGAGTTAATCAAATCAGTTCCAGATAACGGCTTAGATTTAATCCAGCTCAGCACCAAACAATAACAGTAAATTTGATTAAATGGATGTACTGCCCTTATTTCAGCTGTCTGTACTGCATTGTGATCGTATGAACCGTTCACCACAATTCCAAATTGCTGTGTAAGCCTCACATTTGTATCTGCTTAGCCCGAAGTTGTTCATGCAAGAGTGCATTTAAATTAACCCAGCTGTGTCCAGGCACCTCAGAACATCTGGTGTATAGTGAGGCTTTGAGCACATATTCCAGGAAAATCTCACAGTAAAATCTTTCTCCTTCTCCCTTTATTGGAAAATCACTCTGGTGAGCGCTGTTGAGACTCCTCTAACAAAAGGTTTGGGATTTTATGTAACTGAAATAATCAGGTTGAGCTGTATGGACTCCCCATCCCTGGAAGCATCCAGGGCCAGGCTGGATGGGGCTTGGAGCAGCCTGGGACAGTGGAAGGTGGCAGGGGTGGAACTGGGTGGGCTTTAAAGTCCCTCCCAACCCAAACCACTCTGTGATATCCAAGAGAACACAGAGATGAAATCACATCATTTTCAATTAGAGAGTAGCAAAGCTTCAACCAAGTCACAGCCCACAAGAGATGGTACTATATAAAATAATAAAACTAAATACAGCTTCGAAAATAGGTTTAAAATACTCCTCTGGATAGTGGTGACAGAAATCTCATTTGTACAACACTTACTTCTAAACCTGATCACTTTAATAATGAAATTACTGTGTTTCATTTTAGATTCCAATGTAATGCTGTAGGTAGAACACACCCAACAGCATTTTTGTTATTTATTTTTGTATTGTTACTCCGTGGTTAGGCTTTGGGGGAAGAGGACCCAGAATACATTGGACCCTGTTGAGTCAGATTTTCTCTCTGGTAGCTGAGACTCGAATGAGA
Organism: Thryothorus ludovicianus; assembly: GCA_013397245.1. Classification (NCBI taxonomy): domain Eukaryota; kingdom Metazoa; phylum Chordata; class Aves; order Passeriformes; family Certhiidae; genus Thryothorus; species Thryothorus ludovicianus. The sequence continues at coordinate 232,320 of VZTB01012331.1, read as the reverse complement.
GCTGAGCAGACTCTGCTGGAGGAGGGAAAACCAACTGTAGGATCCCCAACATTCCTTCCCAAATAACCTCCAACTGATGGAAGAATTAACTAAGACTGTTTTAAGAAATAAATCCCAACGGCACAGTATTAGCAGGGAATGTGTTAGCATGGAGTGATGAGGAGGCTGGCACAGCCTGAGCTGTGCTGCCTCTGATGGATGCTTCCCTCCACAGCAAGGCATTTGTAGCTGACCCAGACCCGCCAGTTCCAGAAAAATTGATGGCATCTGAAGTTTAATTGATTTAATTGCAGGTTTTCAAATGGCAGCGTTCTGCAGTGAATAGAGCAGGCGGAGCTTTCCCCCAGGCAGGTACAGGAGGAGCCCTGAGCTGCTGTCCTGGGGGCTGTCCCCTCACACAGGGACACGTCCCTGCTCCAGCCCTGCACCTGGCACAGGGCAGAGGGAGAAAAAACAGGGAGCATTGCTCCCAAAATTCCTGCCTGTGGAATTTCTCAGTGGATGAGGAGAAGGGAGCTGGAGCCCTACCAAGCTGAGGGCCCTAATGATGTTTTACTACTGCTTTAGCCCTGATGTGGCTGTATGAATCATGTAGTGCTTTAAAAACCAAACAGCCCGAAAAAAACTTCAAAGGTTCTTTAAAAATATGTAGGAGCATGTCTAGATGTTGCAAAAAAAAAATCAAATCTGATGTTTCTTTGTTGGATATTTATATCCTCTTACTTGCACGTTACAGTTATTGTTCATCCTTGCTAAGAAGGCATTTGTGGGTTTATTGACCAGAGCTCTGGGTTTATGATCACTGTAAATATATGATTTTACAAGTTCCTAGTGGCTCGTTCTCTTCTGTAGCTATTTTCTACTGCAAATAGATTTAATTTTCTTTAACTGCAAATGTTCTTTAGAAACAACCCGCACATTGCTTTCCTCAGTCTCCCCCAGCCCAAGGCAGCTTGGATGAAGCTGGAAATGAAATTCCAGGGCAATCAAAGAGTGAATTCTGGGCAGCCCCAGTGTCCCAGCCCATATCAGTGCTGTGCTGGTGAGAGTGACAGCCCAGGGGCCACCACAGCAGGGACAACCCAAGTCATGGGCTTCGATTTTAGCTCCCTGTGATGTGTGAAACCTCATCCACAGCCCTGAGCAGAGCTGCAGAGGCAGCAGAGCTGCCCCCAAAGCCATCCCCTGGCCCCAGGATTCTCAGCTTTCCAGTCTTTCCAGCACTGGCAGGACTGATCCCAGACACCTCTGCAGTGTTTGGTGTTGCAGATACTGAGGGTGTGAAGGAAAGCTTTTAGCATTCCCTGCCTTCCCTCTCATTTGTTAGATTCATATTTTCTGCTGTGCCAACCCACAACAGCAGTTGTAACAGCTGGTAACTTGATATCAGCAGAAATAATGGCTAATTTTATGTGAGAGATATGGAGAGAATTATTTTACTCCGAGCTAATTAAATGCATTTTCCATGGCACTGCTCAGTACCCAGTCAGGAAGAAGCCACATTTCTGCCACCAGCAAAGCCACAGCAGCTGGGGTGTTGGCCTGGTCCTGTTCCCTGAGGGCAGAAACAGGAGCATCATTCCTGTCTCCCATCCTGGAACTGCCATGGGGAGGTCTAACGCTTCCCTTTCCACCCAAGTTCTGGAAACTGGTTAATATTGAGAATTTATTTGAGTGAATCATGAGGGTGGCTGTTTGGTTATAGAGTAGAAGATCCTTCATTTCAGTTTTCCTTGGAAAGAAGGGTGGGTGGGAGGAACTGTGCCCTGGCAGCCATGGACTCACTGGTGGCTGTTAAAAAGTTTGGGTGGGTGGGTGACTGGAAGAAAAAGGACATTTAAACCTCCAGAGTAAGAGGCAAATATGAAGGGACAAGCATAAAATAAACTGTTCATTAAAAGCGTTCACAGTTAACCTGCCAACTAAAAAGAACAGATATTAAACATTTTTGCCTGGTAATAGGAAAACAAAGTGTTGTCACTTCCCTGACAACTGTATTAATGGTCACTATTAAAATTCGCTGAAAAGAGCAACAATCTTGTTTGCACATGGATATCTGGATGCATTTTCAAACAGTGATGCTGCCACAGCAAATCCTCCCTCTCCACAGTTACGAGGTTCATTCTTGCAGAATTTCTTTTATATTGCAGTAGCATCAGCCCAGATTTTGGGCAGCAGCCACCTGCACTGAGTGTGCCCAGGTAAAAGTTGGAGGGATCAGATACACGAAGAAATTACCTCAGGCTAAGACAAGCAATTTATTCTGCAGTTGCTGTGAGCCAGAAGCTCTCCTGATCCCCCGTTCCTCCCCTCTCTCGGCAGAAACATTTTCCCAGGTTGAGCCTCGGTACCTGAGCTGTGCCTTGGAAAATTGTCTGCCCAGCTAATGTTCTGCTAATGACTCGTGCAGCTCCTGCCCTCCCATCGCCATCCCTCAGGAAAACCTGTCCTGGCTGCTGCAGCCTGGCTCGGGTGGGACCTGCAGCAGGGTCAGTGCCCAGCAGGAGAACTGGGGGAACTGGAAAGGGGAATTCAGACTGGGAGCAGCACAGATCCAGGCTCTGGTGTGTCCCTCAGCAATGGGACAAGAGGAAGGGACAGGCACTGATGCCCAGAAGTTGCAGCAGAGCTTGAGGCAGAACTTCCCTGAGCAGTGACCACGCACTGAACATTGTCCAGAGAGGGGCTGGAGTCTCCTCCCTGGGGATATTCCAGACCCATCAGGACAAATTCCTGTGCTCTGGGATGGCCCTGCTGGCGCAGGGAGGTGGCACCAGGTGTCCCACCGTGGTCCCTTCCAGCCTGACCCACTCTCTGGAAGGAAGAGCCTGTGGGGACACTGGAGAAGATCTGGGCTGCAGCTCAGGCTGGGATCACTGCGGGCTGATGGGCAGGTTTAAGGGAAGGGTTTTGTGTGTGTTGGAGGTAAAACCTGCCCTGTTCTGCCCTTCAGCAGGCCCTCTGCAGCTCTGCATGCCCCGTTTTCCGTGGATAAAACAGGGATTGGTGCTGGGCTTTGGGAGAGGTACTGAAACAGGAGCACCCTCTAAATCACAGCAGCAGGCTCAGCACTAAACCCAGCCTAAAACCAGGTTACTAAAGTCAGGCTTGCTCCAGTCAAGAGTATCAGTGACCTTGTACATCCTAGAGAAAGATTTGGGAGTTTAATGCCCAGGACATTTCCAGCTAACTCACAGAACAGGCTCCTTTCCCAGGAATTACATTTACAAGTGCAATCCTGTGTATTTAGAGAAATATTGAGGAATCATGCTTGATAATAAGCCTTTTATAGTGAGGGTTTTAAAGTCTCCAGTGTCATCAGGAAATAAGCTATTTACAGGTCTGAATTGTGGAAAATACAGAAAAATCGAGCTGAAAATAATGACAGTTAAAAGAGCTTGGAAAAAATCTGAATGTGAGAGCTGGGTATTTAAAGGAAAGACAGAAACAAGGGCCTGTAGGACATGTAATAATGGTATAAAGCCTCAAAACACATCCTCAGGGATTTATAATATTTAAGGTTTGGGTTCTTTTTTTCCCTGCAAATAATGCCTACTTTTTCTTCTCGTCTGTACACACGTTCCATCAAAACAAAGTCTGTGTTTAATTTTGGGGAAAGCTCTGGTGAGAAGGCGATTTGCTGTATCTTGAGACAACCTTAGCATGCTTTATCTGTGTTCTTTTGAAAAATACTACTCTTATCTCCACCAAAGAACTGCAGAGAGCATCCTATTCATAACATCTGCGCCGCAGAAGCAGCATATTACAGCTTGGGAATTTGTAATTTATTTGGGCTTATTCTTAAGACTCGGCATCTGATACAGTATTTTTTCATTAAAATATTGAAGTAAATTTGCAGGAGAGGGAAAAATGGTTTTCATTCATAGACTGCTCTGGAGTGCAAGGGGCTGGATCCCCTGCAGGGAGCAGCCACTGGGTATTGATGGCCCATCAAATCCACCAGAGAATTGAACCCAGCTTCTGGTTACTGATGGAAAAGGTCTCCCAGATTACCATTCACCAGTCATATTAGTTTAGAAACATCAGGAATAATAGGGGCTTGCCAAACAGTGGGTTTGTGTCAAATTATAGAGACTGTTTGCTTTAGGAAAGGAAAAACCTCATAAAGCACTTCACAGCCTTGAAACCTGGAAGGTGAGAAGTGTTTGTGCAGCAGGAATATTCTTATGATAGGAACACAAATTATCAATTTTCTTACTGCATTTCTCTTCACGAATAAGTTTCACCTCCTGACAATATGGGCTGTTCTGTTGTCCAGGGCTTGTTTTCGTGTCCTGCTACAAGGATTCAATGTGAAGGCAAAGTTTGATTCTGTTTGATGGAGAGGAATCCCACCTGTGACCATTGTTCCCAGATACAGCTCCTTGATCAGATGAGCATTTCTCAGCCCATTCCACTGCCAGGCTTAGGTCCAGTTCCCTGAGACCTCCCTTGCAGCTCTTCCCTTCTGCCTGACCTGCAGGGGATGGAGGGCAAACCTCTGGGATGTGCTTTCCTTTCCCCTCCCCATCCCCATCCCCAGCCCTCTCTCTATTTTACATGCAAGGGAGAATTGAAACTTAATTGGTTTTAGTTCAGCATCTAAGATTTCCAGAGCATACCTAATTTGGGAACACCTCTTCCAGCTATTTTTTGCATGTCGTGTATCTGCTGGCTGATGAATGAAAGAGGAACCAAAGGTAGAGAAATTCTGCTTTGGCTTCTTACCATATTTAAAGAAATGGAATGAGTCATGGCTTATTTGGGATCTCAGAACCACGTGGAAGGATCTGAGCATCCTGTAACCCACAGGGGCACCTCTCTCCTGAGGATTTCATCTAGAGCAGCTCAGAAAATCTCTGCTTCTTGCTATTTATCAAAATCAGCACAATTCAAACAAAAAGCTAAAAAAAAAAAAAAAGAAAGAGAACAAAAGGCATTAGGAGATTGGGTTGGATTTTGGAGTAGAAGTCTCTTTTTGTTTTTTGACCACTCTGAGACCCAAGGAGCTTGGAGTGGAAGCAAAGTGTTAATAATAACAAAAGGAGCACACAAGGAATATTTTTAACCAGGAGAAACAGGAATGCCAGATCTCCAGAGGATTTTCCTGAAATAACAGAAAATCCTTTTCCTCCCTCCTTGCTGACTGGCTCCTGGCAGTGTGATTATTTTGCTTCCTACACAGTTCTAGATCAAACTCCAGTTCTGTGAGTCACTCAGGATCCCCCACAGTTGGGAAAGACCCCGGCGTGTACGTGGTTGTTACTACCACAGGGGATGCCAGAAAACCTGTGCTGGAAATGGTGCCTGATAAATCCCAACCAGAATGAGTCAGGAGCTCTGGAGGTGTTTATAAATCAACACAATGGTGCTGGCTGTAGGGAATGCATAAGGCTTGTTATTAAAAATTATATGTGCAAGGAGCTTCAATTGCTTATCTTCAATCAAGGCAAAAAGTTCCTTTTTCTGCTCCTTCTTCCACTCTGTTTTGATAATTCTGCTTTCTGTGGCTGTGGTATGTGTTAGCTCTTCAATTATTAGTGATTAAGTTTTTAACTGTATTTTACTATTAGCCCAGATCTGTATCTACACAGTTTGTACATGTAGTGTGCTGACACAGACTTCAGCCCTTAGAATAAAACAGACTTTTATTGATTTTTCTTTTCTGAGTTTTATGCTTACAAAATCCAATTCTCTGTTTCTGAGCCATATATATTTAAATGTTAATAGACCCATATATTGAGCTGGCTGATAGGGGAAGATCTGATAGGAAAGCTTGTGAGCATACCACTAACAAAATAAATGGATTTAGCATGGGAGGTGCTGAGATCTAATAGAAAGGCTGTTAGCACCAAGACAAAGATCTGGAACTCAACCAGGCTGGGAAGGGAGAGAACTAATTCCATTAAGTGGCCACAGATTTGGGGCTGGAACTGCTCTGAACCAAGGCTTTGCTCTGACCTGAGAAAAAGGCTTTTTTCTCTCCAGTTCCACTGCTGTACCCCATGACCCTCTCCCTCTCCAGGAGCCTTTCTGCTCCATGAAATGTGTGTTCCCCACACCATTCCAGCCCAGACTCCTCTGGGGAGCACTGCCCCGTGGTCAGTCAGCTGAGAGTGTGGGAAACCCCCACAGCCTGCATTTAACCATCCCCCTGCATCTCAGGCAGCACCTGAATTCTTTGTTCCATGCAGAAAACATTCTTGCTTTGAGATCTTCACGAGATTATGAAAGAGAGAAAATGCATCCTATGGAATATATTGTGTATTTAGGAACAGTCCCATAAATGTTCCTTTAATCTTCAGGCTGGCCATGGCCACATCCAGGTTTTCATGGATTGTTTCTTTCAACAAAACACAGAGCTACTACAATTTCTGCCTCTTGCAGAAAGGAAGTTTTCTCCTCTCAAAATTTTAAGTTATTGATGCTTTATGGATAAAATCTTTACCTAATTACGATGATTCATTTGGGCAGGATAATGTTTAATCTGTATAAACCAGACTTTTTGTACTTAAAGGAGGCAGAAAGAGAAAGGAAAACAGATTTGTCAATGAACCTAGAAAAAAAACACTGACCTGGTTTTACTTGGTGCTTTTTACTACGATGAACCCATTTTAAAGACTTTCAAGCAGCAATTACAAAACTTCATTTTTGCAACTGCTTGTTCACCTATGGCAAAGATAAGTTATTTTTCAATGCATTTAGAAGTCATTGGTGGCTCTCTGGAACTATCAATATTTACTCTATTTCTGTTAGAATGATGGATCATTTGTAATTTAAAAATTTAACAAGGCCAATCAGTAGCTCATCTGCATCCCAGTAATTGTATGCAGCACATTAGCAAGGTATGAATTTATTAGATAGTTTTGGACTTGCTTAATCAAATAAATGATACGATGCATGAAATAACAGAAAATGAAGGATTCATTATATAAATGATAAACATTTTCAAATTATGAAAAGACAATCCAAGCTTTGATTGATATTTTATTAAAACAAGGTAAAATGTTATTCTACCAAACTTTAGACAAGCTCAGGGATCCTCTCTGAATAATTTTCAGGTGTTTTGTGGAAGTTTCTTAGGGTGTGATCTGTCAGACTCCAGCGTGGAGGAGGAACCCAGGGAACATCTCCCATGAACCTGAACGGCCACGTGGCTTCCCCAGACCCTGAGTGTTCTCTCTGAAACAGGATAAAATGTTTTAACAGCAGGGAGCTCCGGGGAAGCTCTCCAGAGGCAGGGCTGCAGCTCTGGGTTCTCTGGAGCCTGGAGCAGAGTTTGCTGGGCATGCAGGACCCTGTGAGGTGTGTGTGGCACTGAACTGTGTGTGCCACTGAACTGTGTGTGCCACTGAACTGTGTGTGCCACTGAACTGTGTGTGCCACTGAACTGTGTGTGCCACTGAACTGTGTGTGCCACTGAACTGTGTGTGCCACTGAACTGTGTGTGCCACTGAACTGTGTGTGCCACTGAACTGTGTGTGGAAGCAGAGCTCTGTGTTCCTGGCAGGTGATCCCCAACCCATGCACGAGGAGAGCCGGGGGTACCAGAAACCCCCCAAAAACACCCCCAGGCTCGGCTGGGCTGCTCTCCCACCCCACACTTGCCTGTGCTGGTCACAGATCAAGCCCTTTGGGGTGAAGGCAGTGATCTCAGGGGTGGGATGTGTCCCTGCAGAGCCAGGAGTCCTTTGGGACTCCCTGCTGGTGGTCCCCAGGGAGCTGGGCTGGGCTGGGCTGAACTGGGCTGCACTGGGACAGCAGTGGCTCCCAGCACCACAGTGGGGAGGGGGCTGTGGCTGCCTCTGGAGTGTCAGAGCCCCCACCCCGAGCCTGCCTGGGGTTGTGCTCCCTGGCAGCCCCTGAACAGCCCTCCCCCAGCAGGAGCAGCCAGCCAGGCAAACCCTGCCAGGTCCCTTCAGGGGGGCTTGGCTTCCCAAAGCCCTTGGTCCTCCTGCTCTAATCCAAGCTGACAGATGCCCAAATTGCTGGAATCACCAGAGTTAGTTAAATTAAATACCTGGAAATCAGATGCTGACTGACAACCTCTGAAATTTCCAACTAAAACCCCCCCAAGTAAGGTTTGCCTCTGTGTTCAACTGCTTGGGAATTGTTCAGGGAAAAAACTGCCCTGGGTGAACACTGAGCACTAAAGGGCAGCACCTCAGGAGAGAAAATGATGCAGTAAGGCTGTACCCAATAAAACAAGGGAAAGAGCTCTCTCTCCGTGGCACTTTTATAACTTCAGTGCCTTCTCACTCCAGCACCCTGTTAAATATTTCAGGCCCCTTACTTAAACTTGCTTTGCCTTGCTGTTCTGTTAGTTAAAAAGGGAAGAAAAAGGCAATACTCCACTGCAAATACTCAATCTTTAGAAACTGTGCTCCAGGTAAAAACCAGGTCCTGTTCTTTTAATAATTCAGCCAGATGGAATATCAAGGAAACACTGGCTTGTAACACCAAATTAAGGTCTTAGGAAATAGAAGGTGAAGTTATAAAAATATTTTGCAGGAGAAGTTAAGAGCAGAGACTAATTCTTGTCTCACAGACTTGTCCTGCCTTCACCAGGGGAGAATTAGGCCAATCCAAAATAGGCCAATCCAGTATTTTTCTTCAGTGGCACACGCAGAAAAAGCAAAGATGACATCTAAAGAGCAAAACAAAATTTGAATAAAGTTGCAGGGTTTGAAGCAGCAAAGAATAAGAGAGTGGGGTTCAGAAGAACTTCCAGCTGGGGTCTCTCAGCCCTCCATGGAGGCATGTTCAGCTCTGACCTGAGGCAGTTCATTCCGTGAAGGATTTAATTACTCAGCTGCAGGAAAAGAACGAACTGGCAAAGACTTTGAGTAACTCAAGTCACTCTGAAGTGACTGTTTCTTACCAAAGTGCTCCTGTGAGTTCCCTGTGCAGAACTTGGCCCCTCCAAATCTCAGAGAAACACCATTATTTACGAATTAATCACAAACCAACAAAACTAGTTCCTAAGCCAGCTCTGTGGTTTTCTTTGCTCGTGCTCATCTTTCTTCCCACATGTTAATTGAGAGTATGGGAATATTTCTAGTGGGTTTCCTTGGATTTCTGTTCTGCCCAGGGGCTCTGGCTGCTTCCCACCTCTCCACTCTCCCAGGAGCCCCCTGGGCACAGCTGGCAGAAAAACTACCCCAGCTCCAAAGCCCCCTTTTGTGTAGAACTCCCAAATTATTTTTGGGAAAGGTGTGTTTACGGCCTGACCCTGTTAATGCCTCGACTGCTCTGGAGCACAGCCTGGAATTCTCCCTTCCTGGGAGCACCGTGGGTCTCCAGGCTGGCAGGGGATGCAGGAATCAGCCGTGGTGAGGCTGAAATGCAGGCTCCCTGTCCACGAGCCCTCCACAAACACTGAGGAGGGAGGGCTGCATTTATGCTCTTCCAAAAACTTTACATAGATTTTCTTCAGTCCTGCGTCTACAAAATGTCTGCCAGGAAAAAATCTGGAGCTTGGCAGGATGAAGCCTCACACGTGTATTGTTCGTGTAGCTATGGTAACCTACAAATGCCACCAGTGTTTCCATTTCATACACAAATGAGGGGACAGCTGTGGGGACCGCATGGCTGCCAATGGAATAATATATGTGAACTGGGATGGCTTGGTCAGAAAATTACAACTCATCTATATTAATCAGGGCTTCAAAGAACAGGCACCTCCATGGCGACAAAGTGCACAGGAAGACAGAGGGATTTTTATTTGGGAAAATTTTGGCTCCTCTGTAAATATTTGCAGCGTCTTGCTACTTTGCTGGTTGAAAAATAAACTAATATAAATACTGCTCAACCAGAGCTGCTCTGTAAACATCACTTCACTCTTTTCCTTGGGTTTTGTTTGTTTGGGGTTGTTTTTTTTCTGATGCTTGATCCTGATCTGAGCCTGACACAAAGCCAGACCTGGGACCAGGCAAGTCACTCACCTGGGGGAGGAGCAGCTGCAAAAGAGACAGAAATAACGTGGCTCAGAGCTTTGTGAATAAAGCCCCTATTTTTACTCATTAATATCATTAACAGATATAAGAGCTTCCAAAATTCATACGAGAAAGTAAAAAAAAGATTTTAAAATGTTATTTAAATGTGGACGAGTCTCTATCACCCCTAACAACAACAGAAAGCAATCTGCAGACCCAATAATGCAAATAAATCCCCTTGCCGGTGAATTCTGAGCTATGCAGGCTGCAGCAGCAGCAACACTTGACCGCTGTTATGATTCATCCAAGGTGTTTTAAGTGTCCCTACCAAAAAAGCCGTGGGGATCTGCCGCCCTCCTCGGCAGCAGCAGCCAGGCAGCAGCCGGCTGCAGCAGGAATCCAGCAGCCGAGCAGGAAAAGTTTTCCCTGCCTTCTGCAGTGCCACGCTACTGTATCGGAGTGGAACAAAGGCTGCAGCATCCCCTCCTCCGCCCGCGGCTGCGAGCACCGGGCACGAGGGGAATTAGGGGTGATGGTGATGATGATGATGGTGAGAGCTTTAACCACAGCTTGTTGGCATTATCCCATTAGCTCCACGAGCTGGAACCCAATACACACAGAGAATTATGGAATCGCAGACTGGTTTGGGTTGGGAGGGACCTTCAAGATCCCCCAGTGCCACCCCTGCCATGGCAGGGACACCTCCCACTGTCCCAGGCTGCTCCCAGCCCTGTCCAACCTGGCTTTGGGCACTTCCAGGGACCCAGGGGCAGCCCCAGCTGCTCTGGGCACCCTGTGCCAGGGCTCTGTTCCCTGTGAGGTCAGACTGAACAGAAGTTTCTTTTTTCAGCCTTAATTTGGACGGGCTCAGCATTATTTATGGCAGTAAAAGAAGGTCCTTCACAGTTTGCGTGCAAAGTTGTTATCCCTCTGTAATTGTCCAACTTAATGCAAAATCCTATTTCCTTCAGTGATCAGTGGCAGTGTTATCGTGCCCGTTCCAGGTAAATGGAAAAGGCTTTATGGTCATCAAGGTAACTGGTCTATTAAAGTCCAAAATGCCTCCTGGGAGAGATAATTTTATATGGACTCCATGAAATGTTGTGCAGATAAGTTTTAAGTGCAGAGGTAAAAGTTAAGCTGGAGCTCTTGTGCAGGAGCAGTGGCACAACAGAGGCTGCAGGGCAGAGGGACAGGGACACCAGGGGCTGTGCCCTGGCCTGGGGGTGAGAGCCCTTGGGCTGCCCAAGGCAGAACCATCCCGGCTCTCTCCACTACTCCCATCTGGGAAGCTTCCTGCACTGCTTTATCCCTCTCGGTGTGTCTGCCTTTTAAATTAATTTAAATTCCGACCTGCAAGACTTTGGGGGTTTGGTGGGATCCTTTGGACAGCAGCAGGGCTGATGCTGGGTGTGCCTTGGGTCACTCAGAGCTCTGTGATCTCCCTGTGGGTACATCTGAGCTATTGGCCAGAACAGGCTGCTGATCCTGTTCAGAAATACTGGGTTCCTTTTCCATAAGGAAAAGACTTAAAGGTTTCCAAACTAGTTTTTATTGAAGGGACTCGTTACTTGGGAGTTACTGCACAGCTCCAGGACAAGAATAGAAACAGCTTGTGTGTGATCTCTCACCTTTGGACAACATTATTGCCTACTTTGAGTTTAATTCTCTTACTTTCACTTCCATCGCCTGGTGGGTAATGCGCACCGAGCCAGCGCTGGGGGAGAGAATAACTTGGGGGAGAGCGAGAATCGCAGGCGAACATCTGTTGTGCGGCCCCGGCAGGGCTGAGCCGGCGGCACAATGCGCCTCGCTCCTGTCCCTCCTCTCGCAGCGCTCGGGGGCCGGCCCCGCGCTCAAAGGGCCCTTTGACAGGGGCGACAAAGGGGCGGCAGCGGGGCCGGTCCCTTTGTCCGCCAGAGCCGGGGGCAGGGACCCCCAGCGCCGGGGGACAGGGCTGCCGCTGCCCCGCGCTTCTCCCCGCACCTTTCGGGCAGCGGGATGGCAGAGGAGCCCCCGGCGAGCGCAGGGACCCGGCGGAGCATCCCCCGGCCGAGCATCCCCCGGCCGAGCATCCCCCGGCCGGTCCCGCAGCGCCCCGCGCACAAAGCCGCGGCCGCGGGAGGAGGGCGGCGGAGCCGCGGCCCCGCTCACACTGCGCCTTTATGCCGCTTTCTGAAGGGCCATTGTCACACTGAAGGCTCCTTGTCTCCTCGCATTCCTCCGGGTGAATGGATGAGGCAGGACATCTGCCGGGATCCGCTCCCATTCGCATGCAAATGGGGGACGCGGGCAGCGCTGCCGCACCGCCGGCCCCGCGCCCACCGCCGGCACCCGGCACCGGCGGGTCCCCCCCGGCATCCCCGACTGACCGCAAACCGGCCCGGGGAACAGCGGAGCACCCGGCACGGAGGAGGAGGAGGAGGAGAGTGATGCTGCAGCCGAACCCCCGCAGCCCCGGAGGTGCGAGGCGGCCGCAGCCCCGGGGCGGTCCCGGCGCGGTGCGGAGCCACCGAACCCCCGCAGCCCGCGGGGACTCCCCCGGGGGCGCGTCCGCCACCGCAAACTTTGCTCTGTCCGCGGGCCGCACCGCGCCGCGCATCCCCGCACCGCAGCGCGCATCCCCGCAGCCCGGAGCGCATCTCGGAGCGCAGCCCGGAGCGCAGCCCTCGCTCCCGCGGCGCTCCCGCAGCCTCCGCTCCCTCCCCCGAGCCCGGCGGACGCACTCACCGCCGGCCGGGCGCTGCCGCGGTTGTCCCCCGGGGCT
>VZTB01012331.1:202413-218841 GCA_013397245.1 Thryothorus ludovicianus | reverse complement strand
TCCCATCCTTCCCTTGGATTCGGGGTGAACATCTCTTTCTCCCTTCCTTTGGATCCAGGGTGAACATCCCCTCCTGCCATCCTTTGTCTCGAGGTTTAACAGCCCTTCCATCCCGAGGCTTTGGAGCTAACAGCCCTCCCATCCCGGGGCTTTGGCGCTAACAGCCCGTCTGTCACTCCTCTTGGTCGCTAGCAGCCCCCTCCAGAGGCACACGCGTCCCTGGCGCACTCTGCAGGTCCCCGGGGCTGCCGTGAGCGATGTCACCCTCGCCGTACATCACCCGTGTCTGACACAGACCTGCTGAGTAACTTCCCACCTGCCCTTTGAATCCTGGTTCTAAATTTTTTCCGACTTCATCCAAACGGGCACAAAGATGTAGTGAGGAAGTACCGCGGCCTGCCAGGATTCAAATATTTGGGTTTCTGTGCTCTAGAGAGGAAAACGTCGAGCCAAGGGGATGGGGACTCACACCCCCAGAGGGTGCTGGGCACTGCCCAGGGAATGGGCACGGCCCCGAGGCTGCCAGAGCTCCAGGAGCCTTTGGAAATGCTCCCAGGGATGCCCGGGGTGGGATTGTTGGAGGTCTGGGCAGGGACAGGAGCTGCACTGCATGATCCTGGCAGGTCCCTTCCCACTCAGGATATTCCATGATTCTGTGATCCATAAGAGTCATTTGAGCCTGAAATCCAAGGATTTAAAGCTGCCCTCTGATATGTTCTCTTTCCCGTTCTCTCCTGGTTTTCTGTCTCGTCTCTATTTTCACCTACCTTAGTTTGAAATTGTTGACTCACACATTTCCCCCACGTTTTCTTCTTCTGACCTTCGTCTTCCCCACTTCTCTGGCCGACTTCCTAGGGTGCCCTGGATGAATCCTCACGTCAGATCTTGGGAACAGTTTTAGTCTGGGCTAGACAACGAGTTTGTGGCTGGAGTTTTGGCAGTGATACAAAAATCAGCTTTTCTTCATACCATAAAATCTTTATTTCCTGATTTTTTATTATTCACTTAACCAGCAGAAACGAAACCTGTGGCACGATGGTTCTGTGCTGCCTCACCCCTGTGCCCTTTATTAAGGTCATGGAAATTCTGAGTTCCTCAAGAGGCACCTGTGATGCTTTTATTGACGAGACACCCCAAAAGCGTATTTGGGGTATTATTCACTCTCCTGCTCTGCACAAAGCGCTGCAATCCCGTGGGCAGAGCTTGCTGAGCACAACCTGGGTGAAAAGACCCTGCTGTCCGTGACAGGCAGAGCCCAGCAGCTCCTCCAGGCATGTCCTGAATTTAACCTTCTCAGGAAATTATTTTAAAGATTGGTTTAACACTTTTTAATACGAGTTAACAATAAGTTAAATATGTAGCAAACACAGTTTGCAGCTAATGCTTCAGATTTCCTCCTGAGGCGATGGGTTTTCTTCTGAGAGCCCAGAAGGTCACTTGAGTAACAGTAAAAGTGAAGTTTTTCATACATAAGGAAATTGAATTTTCAGAAGGAGCTCATCAATGTTGTCCAAAAAGACACTTTGCCTTTCACCGGATGTTCCTTTCCCATCTATCACTTGCTCTTGATGAAGAAATAATGCAACAGCAGATTTGTCTTGAAAAACTCAGTGTTTTGAATGGCTTTAGGTCTTTGTTTCAGGGCAGGGAATTTATTTTCACTTTCTTAGCAGTGTAGATCCATCCTTGAAAGGCATAAACCTGATGGACCTAAAACCTCCCTGCAAACAAAAAAGGAGGAGAAATACAGCGAGCATTAAAATTTTACAATCTTAAGCTGGTGTCTTCATTTCTAGGCAGTTTTCACAACATCAAAACACCAGGAACGAGAATAATGTTGAGATGGAGGTTTTAGAACATCTTTCATTCCTACATGCTGCAAATGAGCGTTTTAGTGCAGGAAGGAGCCAAATGAGTTGATGGCTCAGCCAGGGTTTTTCCCCCAGGCTGTGAGCTCAGGAGGAGCTGCTGCAGGACCTCCCGGTGTCAGGGCAAGGTTTGCACTGGGGCAGAAGGGCAGTGGATTTTCCTCTCTGTGCCATCTTCCTCGAGGAACAACTTCTGCCAACACCTTCCCGTCAGGCAGAACTGAGTACTCATCCAACACATCCCTGCTCAAGCAGCCTTAAGTGAGAAGGTCCCAGGAAAACAGATTTCCCACTGTCTGGGCTTTTTGATTGCCTCTTTGTTCTCATCTTCTCTCCTCCTGTGCCCTCTGGCTTCGTCCCCTTATTCCTCCGTTGTCTTTACATTCAGCTGCTTCCCTGGTTCATCTCTGCCCCAAAAGTGCTGTGAAAGGAGTGAGACATTTGCTGCTGTTCCTGCCCTGGACCAGTTTGCAGCTCTGGGACAGGGACCTGGTTTGGATCTGGACAGTGCCTGGCATTCTGGGGAGCAGGCCTCTGAACCTTTAAGAGGGGCTCATTAATTTAAATAATGAAACAATGGAGCCCTGGGTGACCTGTCACGCACGTCCCTGCCTTTTCTCTCTGGAGCAGACATCCTGCCATTAAGCTGCTTAACATCCTGAGTGTGTGCATAATCCATTTCCCTGAACTGTGCCACGGGATCCCGGTGTGCCATTCTGTCCAGAAATACAAACTGGGAAGTGGTAGCAAGTGGGGATGACAGGTAGAAGGGGCACCATTGGAAATAAAAGGGACTTGCTCCTGGAGAGGTAAAAATCTTGCTCTGTCCAGACAGCAGCAGGTCCTGATGGCTGGGAGACTGGAATAGGTCTGGGAACTCAGTTTGGAACAGTCAGAATTTTTGGAAGAGAAGTGTGACTCTTGCTGAAGACTGATGAGTGAGTTAAACAGGGAAAGGGGCTTTGCAGTTTGTGTGTTGTGGCAGCAGTTCTGAGTGTGGCTGGCACTTTTTGCCAGCCAGGGCACCCCGGTCGGGTTTCCCCTGACTCGGATTTTGGGTGTGGACTCTGATTTTCAGAATGGCCTGAATGTGCTGAGTTTATTCAGAAAGGTACCAGCACAGCACAAATTACCCACGAGCAACTGTGGGTGACCAATTACCTCAATAACTGGCTATTTGCATAATGCATCCCCAATTACCCGTGCAGGTGCAATAATTGCATGCACGACTGCTGTGAGTGGTTGCAGGTGCAGCAGTGGGGCTGTGCTCACGTGTGCACGGGCTGCACAGACAGCTGGGTGTGAGCACCACAGGGCTGCTCCAGAGCCTGGGATTTCAGGCTTTGTTTTGTCCTGGGAAGGTTCTCCCCTGTGGATCACTCCCTGGAATTCCATGAAAAATTCCATGAGAAATTCCATGAGAAATGAGCGTGCCCTTCAGCAGCAAAGGCTGTTGTGGTGCTCCCTTCCTGTTAGTGACAATATGGAGGCGGGTGGGAACATCTGGATGGTTTTATGCAGGGAATTGTATAATAAGGAGCTAATATGACACCCAGCAGTGTTTCTAAAGCAGGTCAGTCATTTCACATGCTATTCCATCTCACTTCTCTCATGTATTATTAATTGGGAAGCTTTTCCTTGTGGTTGATGTATCTTTCCCCAAATGATCTGTCGTGTGAATGTTTCATTAGGAGGGACTCTAATCTCATTTCATCACTTTGCAAGGAGCCCCCAAAGCTTCTTAGAAAGCCAAAGCTCCTTAAAGACAATTGAGGAGTTTCATTGCGAGCCCATCGCTTGTGTTCACTGCAAGAGTAAATGTGATAACACACGGAGCATGAAACTCCTGTCATGTGCTAATGGATGAGCAGCCATGGAAGCATTTCTTGGCATGTGCTGGTAGCAGAAGTGATGTCCTGTCTCCAGCCCAGCCCTGCTGTTCCCAGCCATCCTGGGTGCTGCACAGACAGGGCAGCTCTCACAGGTGTTGGCTGAACTCGGGTTTAAGGGCTGGATTTGCAGTTCCTTATGACCAGGATGTGAAGGAGCTTCTCTGGGCAGCAGAGTTCTTTCCTCCCTCCCCCTCAGCTGCTGCTTCCCATATGCCCAGCTCAAAATCCAGCTCCTGGCCCCCTCTTCTCACCCTTAGCTCTCCACTGTATTTTGACCGTGTCAAAGAATTCAATATTTCTTTTCAAGTTTTTTTTTTTTTTTTCCTGTGCCTGGTTTGTTGAAACCTTCTAAGTGTGAAATTAACTTGGGAATTCCTGGACCTGATGGGGAATTGAGCTGACATCTGTGGCTCTACAGATCTGCTCTGGAGAGAGAAATCCCTAATTGGGTGTTCCTCGGACAAACCAAGATCTTTTTAGCTCAGTATTTCTGTGCATTAACATTGGATTTCACATCTCAATGACTGTGGTTTGAGGATTGTTTCCTGATTTGGTGTGAAATAAATAAAATTTCCTCTGCAGTTTGTAAACTTACATATTTAATATCTTGACTGTGTGTTTGCTGCATAGTGACATGTTTAAAAAAAACAAAAGCATCAGGCCCATCCTTTATAGCCTTCCACCTCCCTCTGAGACAAAGGCCTGTGCTCAGGAAAGAGCAGCGTGAAGGTCAAAGGTTTGTGCTCAGGAAAATGCAGCATGAAGGTGAAGCAGGTAAAGCAGCTGCTTTGTCCTTCCCACGTGCAGGGAAGGATCAGAGGCTGCTGTAAATCCATTTTACTCAAGGAATCAGCGATGTGCAACAAAAATCTTGTGCTCACGGTCAATGGGTACGATGGGAATTTGGAGACTTAGATGTATTAATGAATATATTGTGTGTGTACTGGGGGCTGGGCAGGACTCCTTTGTAGCAGGTACAGTGCTAAGTCTGTTTTAACAGAAATGATTGGGATTGTGAGCCTGTGCCCTGTGTGTATGGGTGGGTGACAGTCCCTGGGCTGGGATGAACAGAGGGAGCTGGAGTTTCCCTCTGGAGTTACAGTTCAATGTCAGTGCAATTTTTGGGTCTGTCACACACACGCTGTGTGAAAGGAGGGTTCTCAGGCTTTGAATTTCCCTCTGCTGCCTCTTGTGGGTGTAGTCTCTCAGTCCCCACAGTCCCCATTTGTGTTTCATTCTTTACTATATGGGGTATTGCCATTGCTTGTTTAAAGCATCTTTTTTGCTTGTATTAAGTGTTGTTATCTTACAACACAGCAATTTTAATGCTGTAAAAATCTGGTCTATTCAAAGGATATAAGTCAAATCTGGTAGCAGTTGTGATTCATTGTTCAAAAAGTCGTGTTCTGTTTAAAGGTCTTAATTCAAAACTTTCATCTAATAACTGCAAAAACAGGCAAAGCTAGCTAATGCTAGTGTAACATTCGATTTTGTTCTATCCCTTTTGGGAGCTATTTCTTGGCAAAAGATTTTCCCATATATTTCAATTCATAAATTTTGCTTTTGTTTTTCTTTAAAATTGTTCGGGGACTAAATGTCTGCGTTAAAAAAGAGGTAATTTTATCTTTAAGAATCTAATCAAGGGGATCTACTTTATCTAATTCCATAGCATAAATAGCATAACAAAATGGAAACCACGCTTTTGCCAAAAGAGCTCTACGAAACTAACAATTCACACATAAATAATTGACATAAAATTAGGATTTGCAGGTTCTGTGGTGAACAAGGAGCATCAGGTGTGATAATTCCCACTTTTAATGATTCCCACAGCCATGGTGTTTCTCCCTGGGAGG
Organism: Thryothorus ludovicianus; assembly: GCA_013397245.1. Lineage (NCBI taxonomy): Eukaryota > Metazoa > Chordata > Aves > Passeriformes > Certhiidae > Thryothorus > Thryothorus ludovicianus. The sequence continues at coordinate 213,228 of VZTB01012331.1, read as the reverse complement.
AGGCACAGCTACTGCTCTGAGAACTGTATTTCAAATGGCACAGCCTGAACTGTAGCTCTATTAATACAAAGATAAACAGAATTTAAATTCAGTTTGACCTTCTGTGGCAGCTGTGACAAAGCGTGGCATGTTTGAAGTCTGGATACAGTTATTTGGAATTGCTAAACACCACACTTCAATCATGACCTTTAGCTGGCACCGAGGCCAGAGGAGGGCCCTGATTTTAACTTCTGAACTGCAAATCACCCCGTTGGAAAGAGACTTCAGAAGCCATTATAATCACAGGGAATGTTTGAAAGTGGGTGGAAGCTATAAGCAAAATATTTATTTTACACACTTGTCTGCATTTAAGCCATAAATCTGTCTACTATGAGAGTGTTTTACTGGTGTAGAGAAGACAAGTAAGCTGAGATCATAGCAGACATGTCCTATAAGGCTTTACTGAAAATCATTGCTTTTTAATCCCTTTATCCCTGTTATTTCCTAGCACTGTGAAAATCCAGCAGCAGGGAAAGCTGGCACAGTGTAGGACAGATGCATAATATGTGATGCTAAGCAGGCAAAAATCCCTCTGTTTGTCTAATGCTCCAAACACATTAGAAATGTCAATGTTAGTGCTGGGTGTCCTATATAAACACAAATAAATTATCAATACTCAGCTGAGTATTGCAAACCTTGTTGGATGTGGTGTCTTGATACCGATGAATAATCTTCTAATTAGCCAGTGGAAAATGTCCCTGCTCATGGCAGGGGGTTGGAGTCAGCTGATCTGAAAGGTCCAACCCAAACCATAATTATCACTCTCCATGATAAATAAAATCACCCAGAAAAGTTGACCAGGATTGTTTCTATAAAGAGCAGGTACCTCATGAGTAGAGGTATAAAATTGAATTGGGTACTTCAGGTGTACAACCCTTGATCTCACACCTTTCAAAAACCAATTTTTTTTATTTTCCTTGCTTTGTTTTTTTCCCTGCATCAACACTGAAAACCTGCTTAGACAGTAGGATGGAGCCAGAATGTCCCGAGGGCATCTGGAAATGTTCAGGTGCACGATTGCTTCCATGATCTCCACATTAAAGCCTCCTCCTGGCTGGAACATAAATTTAATCAGCTGAGCTGCATCCTCTCTGGCTGGAAGAGAGGGACCCTGCAAGCTGGCTGGGCAGGGCACTGGTGGGGAACGTTTGTCCCACAAGGGTGGGGATGGACAGAGTGGAAGTGATGCCTTAAGTTTTAGCTTTTCTATTTTTCAGATTCTGTGCTGGTTTAGTGGGCAGTTCTGGGTTTCATGTTAAGCGTTGGTGAGCTCCCTTCACAGAGCAGGGACACAAAACAATTCCTGCTCCAGCTCAGCACCAAGGACAAGTCCCAAATTTTAGGCCCAAAAGTGTAAACAACGGTGAAGAGAGAAAAACAAGGATAGTGCTTCATAACCTGGAGCTGTAATTGGACAATTAACTGCAGTGTGCTAATGGGCCAGAACTGATCAAAGTGTGAGCCCTCGTGATCAGGTGTCCATTCTGTGCCCATTTTGGGCTCACCTTGGGTGTGCCCAGCCGGGCTCTGGCACTGCCCAGGTGTGCTCAGTGAGGCCTTTGAATAAATCCCCAATTTATCCTTTTGCTCTCTGCGCTCTGTTCCAGCTCAGCCTCCAAGGCACCAGTTTGGCTGGAGGAAAGCTCCTGGCAGCAGCAGTGACAGGGGGACACGGCGGTGTCCTCGCCTTTGGGGAAGGTCGTGGTTTGCAGGAATTTTCTCTTCCTTGCACGTGGATTTTGAGAGGGAAGGTTTGAAGATGCCCTTGGCAGTGTGAGATTTGTGTGAGCAGCAACAGTTTCCTCCCAAAGGGAATCCCAGCGATTCCAGCTCATCCTGCCTGGCTGGGACAGAGCCTCTGCCCCACACCCAGCTGCTCTTCATTGCCTTAGGGTGGCATTAGGGGCACCCCAAGCCCTTTTATTACCAAGTGATGAATCAGAAAGATCAGAAATTGTGTTTCTCTCTTGTTGTCCAGAGAAGCTGTGGCTTTTCCATCCCTGAGTGTCCCTGCCCATGGCAGGGGTGGCACTGAAAGCACCCTTGGACAGTGGAAGGTGTCCCCACCCATCCAGGGGTGGCACTGAATGAGCTTTAAGGTCCTTCCCATCCAACCATTCTGGGATTTTATGGTTCTGTGATTCTCCTGCTCTCCCAGGGAGGAGATTGGATTGATGGGCTCTTCTGACATGCTGAGCATAACTCAGATCATCACTGGAATCAGAGGTTTTATTGTCCAGGCTGTAGCAGTGCAGCAGCTCTGCTCGTGTGGCACCCACCAGGACTGGGCCAGGCTGGCCCTTGCACACCCACCCCAGCATTCCCTCCATCCATCCCCCTGCTCCCACCACTCCTCTCTCGCCAGCCAAAGTTATTAAACTGCTATTTATACCGTTCAGGCTGCAAATTGGAGCTAATTAACATGTGCACAGCCTCTTCCCCGTGTTACTGACCATGGAGGACAAAGCCTTTGAGCTGCCTCTTCCTCTCTCGCCCTGCTAACGCTCCGTGTGATTTCCTGGCAGCTTTGCCAGAGCAGCTCCCAGGCTGGAGCACAGCTCTTCCAAAAGGGCAGCTGGAGGGACACAACCCCAACTGGATGAATTAGAATTTATCTGATCTTTTAATCTAGGGCAAGAGAACATATGGAGCGTTGTGGCAGAGTCAATTTGAGATTTTGACAACAAAAATATGGGTTCTTTCAGCCATAATAATTTAAAACAATGGTTTATTTTTGTGCTGCTGCTGACATACAGTAGAAGCTGTGAGAGACTGACAGGTTCTGGGGCTGTTCTCATCCCGCTTTAAAAACATGGGCCTTAGGAAATGACTTTGTACCCAACCAACAAGCAGATTTCCAATTATTTTACTAAATAAATACAAGTATTCTGTAAAAGCAGCTGCAACTCTTAGAACGTATTTTTCCATGAGGTAAAGTCAGTCAAAGGGAATGTTCTGCTTTCAGATAATGTTCCAGGATGAATGCAGAGAGCAGAGCTGTGATGCTGGATCCGGAGCAGGGGAGCCCTTGGAGCCCCTGGCTGCCCACAGCTCCCTGCAGCCCCTCCAGCTCCTGCACTGCTCCAGCTTTTAGTGAAGAGTTTATTTTTTATTCCAAGGGATAGAGACACTTCAGAGTCCATCCGTGGCAGTTGTGTTGTGTTTCAGCATCCCACCGTCCCCATTCATGGGATGTTGGATCATGGAAAGGTTTGGGTTGGGAGGGACCTTCAGAACCATCTCATCCCACCCTCCTGCCATGGGCAGGGACAGCTTCCACTGTCCCAGGCTGCTCCAAGCCCCATCCAGCCTGGCCTTGGGCACTGCCAGGGATGGAGCAGCTTCTCTGGGCACCTGGTCTACAGAGAACTAACACCTCCAGAGCAGAAAATATATTTTGCTGACTTCAAAAGTTTGTGGCAGGGCTGAGAGCTGAACCCAAAGATTTTGGCTTCCCCAATCCAAGCCTGGCTGATCACCCAACCCTGGGAGTCATCAAAATACATTGCAAGGGTTTTTATGTGCAGGATGGATCTGTGGCCATGTGCTGGTGATGCTGGTGGCTGAGCAGAGCTGGCCTGGCTGCTGTGGAAATTCCACATGGAAATTCCAAGGCCAGAGGAGGCTGCTGGCCAAGGACCCCCTGTCTGTGTGTGCTGGGCTGTGGGGGTGTCTGTCCATCATCCAGCAGGGTCACTGTGTACCCACACATCAAAATCCTACACCAAACCCCTCTCCTTTTGGCCTGGAAATCCAAGCAGGGAAGCCAACAGGAGCCCTGGCTGTACATGAGGAATGCCAGAGCACGGGCCAAGGTGAAACCAAACAGAATGGTGAAATATCAGTGAGTTTCCTGTGTGTTTTAAAGCATTTACTGGAACTTAACAGAGCCTTATCCCTCGCTGAGGAATGATAAGATGGCTGCAAGAGCAGCTCCCATACACCCTGCTCCTATAAAATTGAATTGGTTTCATATATACTAAATTTTAAAGGCCTTTTAGGCTTATGGATTTATTAAAAAAGAAAAAAAAAGAAAAGGTTTATTCTTGATTTCTTGAGCATATTATTGCAGTAACCTCACTGCTGGACCACAGCTTTGGCACAACACACACATCCATAATGAGGGACTGCCTGTTCTGGGGAGGTTTTATTACAAAAGAAAGTGCACAAGTATATTAGGAAGAAAGGGGGAAAACAGAGAAGTCTATTTTTTTGGCAAAGCCTTGTATTATAGATCTCATTTCTCTGGTTGCAGCTGCCTTTAGGCACCCATTTCAGCGAGCTGCTCTGTTCTGCTTAGCTGTAGATGCTTCCCAAATTTCCTCTTTGGTGAAACAGGCATTTGTGCAGGTTCCCCATAAAAATGACTGATTTGGGTTTTTCCAGGAGCTCTGGCACTTCTCCACTACAAGAAGGAATTGCATTTATAGAGAGGTTTATCATGATGGGGAATAGTGAAACAAACATTTTAAATGTCCAGCAGAATCTTCTGTCTTCCCCCAAACAAGCCTCCCTGGGCAGGGATTTCAGCCATTCTGGAATGAGAGCCTCCTGAAAGGAATCTATTTCCCTGTGGGACTGCCCAGCTTTCAGCCCTGCTTCTGGGGGAAGGTAAGAGAGCTCTGTTTTTCATTTACTATTTATGAGATGTGTGTTCCTATTGCCAAGTGACCACAGGATTCGGTGCTTTTAAGAATCTGCAAATGAGATGAAGCTCATTATTTTTTAATGTGAAAGGGATTATTGCAATGTGAGTTGCAAGGATGTGTAACCTCAGAGATGGCTCTTGCTGGGGTATAGATTTTGGGGCTTTTGCTTTAGGAAGCCAATGAAGAACACAGAGTATTTCCCAGTCATTCTGCTCAGCATCTAGAAGCAGTATTTATTAGGAATAACACTTAAGGGGGTGGTTTTTTTTTAATTGCAGACTGGGACTTGTAGGAAATCGCCCTCCTTGTGTGTGCGTTTTATTCTGCAGTGTTGGGAGAAATGCAGGGGCACGTTTCCAAAATAAATCTTCTTCTTAATAAGCAAAAATCCCTCGTTATCCATTGCTGCCCCCACATGCCACAGCTGATCTCGGGGTCCTGAGGGACAGCAAAGGCTGGAGGCACAAATGCAGCTTTTTCCTCGGATTTCTGGGTGCCAGAGCTGCCCTGAGCCCCTGCCCCCAGCCCTCCCCGCAGGTCACACACCAGATTTCTGCATAGCCTGAGAATATTTCAGCAGTGTCTGTGTGAGGCAGAGCTGCTGACAGGTGGCAAAGGCTCTGCAGCTGCAGGAGAGGGCACCTGATTCAACAGCACAGCTGAGGCAGCTCCAGCCGTGACAGAAAAGAGTAAATTTAGGGGCATGGGGCAACTGCTGAGCAGTTCTGGAGGCCTGGGAGTCACATCCCTGCTCCCCCAGCAGCCTGGGATGTGCAGGGAGCAGGCACAGGCCACTGCCCTCTGCACAGCACAGCCACTGCTGCCTCTCCAGGGCAGCTTTCAGCAGAATATCCCTGGGGATTTGCTGACCAGCTGCCAGGGAACACGCACTTGCAGTCCTTAGGTGCCTTTTAAGACCCCAGACTAATTTCCTTCCCCGTGTTCCTGCTCTCCTCAGCTCATGCTCCACAAACGCAGTAATTGCAGGCATTTGTTTTGAACCTCACAAGCCTGAGCTCCAGAGCAAGTTTTATTTACTGCAATTATATCTGGCAGGTAATTTCTAGTAAACCCAGGGAAATGATTAACCTCCCACTAAATTCACGAACAGAAAAATAGGGCAAATTGATCAAATACGCTGTTTCCTACATAATAAAAAAAATATTACAAATATAACATCCTGGAACAGAAATAGTTCTGATGAAACCATAAAGACAAGTAGGAACCTGCTAGAGGCATCTGTGCAGAGTTTTAAAATGGGGATTCTTTTCTTCCTTATCTCCTAACCATGAATTATTATTATTTTCCCCATTCATTGCTGGTGGTGGAGCTGCTTCAGCTGTGTCCATACCTTGTGTCACAGATGAGTGACCTGTGTTGCCTAAAGAACCACAAGCAAAGGTATTAGCAAAAAGGGATTTAATTTAAATTTGTCAGAGTGGGATTGAACAAAGTTTGATGGCAAGTTTTACTCTATTCATTCCTGCATGGATGAATTCTGCAAAGGAAAATGGAGTTAGAATTGATTTAAAGTGATTTACACAGAGACTGAAGAGACAAAAGGGTCAGGGACACCCTCCTGTTGAGTCGTGAGGTGCAGAGTGGAATTTCTTTCTCGTTTGAGTTTGGATAAGAGGCAAAGACAGCCTGGGACATGAGAACATCCATTTGGGCAGGTTACAGAATGCTGGGAGCAGAACTGGCCAGTTTTGGTTCCACAGCAAGAGCTGCCTGCGTTCCCTCCTCAGGGAGGGTTTGAAAACCACTCAGGGGCAGTGGCTGGAGGAGCTGCCACAGGGCTGGGGGCCCCTGTGCAATAATGCCCAGAATTCCCATTTTCCTGCTCAAAGCTCTGCTGGGTGTCACCTTGTGTCACCTCAAGCTCCATTATCCATCTCCAGGTGGGGCTGAGCTCAGCTTTATCCCAGCCAGGCTTGGGAGGCACGGCAGCAAATGGGAAATGAGGAGCAGTTGCTCATGGAAAAGGATCTCAGACTCATCCGTGGTGCTCCCCAGACAGAGAATAATGTCACTCTGGGGCCCAGATTTCCCTCCTCCTTTGGCGTGATGGTGACCAGGAGTGACAGGCTGCGGGCTGGAGAGGATCCATCATGTGGCACCTCTGTCCTCCTCCCTGTGCCCTGCTGGCCAGGCTGGGCACAGCGGGATTCCAGCTGCTTTCTGCTTGCCTGGAGGTGGGGAAAATCAGGAGCTGTGTCACTTGGAGAGGGCTTTTACTGTTCTCCAGGGTTTGCTCTGCCCACTCAGCCTCGGTGGGCACAAAGTGGGCACAAAGTGGGCACAAAGTGGGTACAAAGTGGTACCCGATGGGTAGATGGCAGCCAGGGCTTTGCCAGGCTGGCAGGGTGCAGGTTTTGGGGTTTCCTTCTCCTCCTTGTCCTCTCCCAGGAGTTTCCTCTCTGATCCTGACCGATGGTTGGTTGATCCCCTCGAGTTTCCCAAACAAGCAGTGGCAATTACTCCCTGATTAAACCCCGGGCAGGCAGGCTGTGCAAATGGGAGATAAATTCTCATTTTTCTGCACTGCTCCCTGCCTGCCCCGGGGCTCAGCTCAGCCTCCCATCCCACTGCAGTGCTGGGATTGCAGCAGGAAGGGCTGGGACATGGAGAGGGGCACGAGGTCTTTTTCTTAATAAGCAAAAATGCCTCATTATCCTTTCCTGCCATTCCAGCCAAGTGGCCACTGCTCTCCTCAGCCTCAGGCTGAGGGCAGCCCATGTGTCCCATCCCACAGGACTCCTGCTCCTGGTGGCTCTGGGAAGGTAAAACAGCTGTGTTTGATTTCCAGGGGACACCCCAGCACAACACTGGGCTGTCAACATTGCTCTCAGGAGCTGAGGTGCTCCTTCCTTGGGCACTGAAATAAATTGGTTTTGAGGCTGCAACACAGAGGTTCAGGCTGGATATCAGGAAAAAATTCTTCACTGAAAGAGTGGTTGAGCACTGGAGTGGGCTGCCCAGTGCTGGAGTCACCTCACTGGCAGTGTCCAAAAAGTAGATGCAGCACTTTGAGATGTGGTGTGAAGGTTGCAGCAGATGATCTTGAAGGTCTTTTTCATCCTTAGTGACTCTGTGGCTTTGGGTGATAAATACCACACTGAAGAAAGCTTCCAGAACCTCCACCATAAATGTCTTTTATGACTTTTAGGTATGTTCCCTATTTCCCAGTATTTCCACATCATACAGAGTTGGATTGTTTGTCTCTTCCCTCTCTTCCAGGCTCCATCCTTTTGAATGCTTGACCAAATTCATGATGAAATAAATTCTGTGTACATTGCTAAAGTTTATTCTGCTGCTGAAACACTGCACAGAAATCTTTTGTCTGTCCTGAAACTTCTGACAAATCTTTCTTTCTTTTAAAATAACCTTTCAAATGTTTTTCATCCAAACGAGTGAAATAGCAAGAATAATAGATGTTGTAGGATTTGTAGCCACTATAGTTTCCTGCTTCTCCAAATGCTTTTGGAAATGCTGATTGATTTGTAACAAAGCTTGAAATGTCACCAGGAGGAATGAATGAAAAATACACTGCTCTAATGTATGTTGAAGTTGAAATTGGCTCAAAGTTTTAACCTTTAGAGGTGCTTTTTTCCTTTTCTTCCCTTTTTTAACTTCTCACAGCAGTCAAGGAGTTGGAAAGATAACCAGGAACAAAATGCACATAGAGGAAATGAATAAATTATGCTCTTATTTTTGGCACATTTACAAGAGAGACATTTTAAAACTCCACTTCAGTGACAAAAGAAAGGATTGCTCTACTTAAAATAAAGCCTGTTCCCTCTGGTACAGAGGGATGCTGTGCTGGTGAGCTCTGATGGATCCCTGGCCTGGCTCAATTCTGCAGGTCCTGGAGAGGGGAAAATCCCTGGCTGTGCCCACAAACACCCCCAGAGCCTGCAGGAGGGGGCTCTGCTGGGGCTGTTCGGGGCAGGATGGGCTCATTCCTGCCTTGGTCCCTGGTGGGAATGTGCTGGGAGAGCAGGAGCCACGTCCTGGCAGTGCTTTCTCCCCAGCTGGGTTTGTTGGTTCAACTGGCAGCGCCGTGTCTCTGAGCTGGGGCTGTGTTTGGGCAGCAATAATAACAAGGCTTTGCCTGCTCTAGAATTTGCAGTAATTGGGACTGCAGAACGAGGTAAACATGCTTTGAAAGCCAGCCAGTTTCAGATCCAGCAAGGTGACCCTTGAGGGACATTGAGGCTGCTCCAGGGCCACCAGCTCGTCTGTGTTCTGTCCCTTTCTCACTGCTTGTGTTCCAGCGTTTGACACTCAGGTTAGAAATGTCTGGTGCTTTCTAGGGTTGGCTGCTTTTCTTTTTCCTGAGGAATTTACTCTCTGGAGTATAGAACATAATAACAAAAGCCTCAGGACCTGTCTCCCTGCAGTGTCTGTGCTGGAAGATGTGCAGCAGCCAGAGCTGCAGTGCTGGGAGCATGTGACTCCTTGGGCCTCACTCTCCCCATCTTCCTCCTCATGTTTGGGCAGGTTTAAAGCCAAACAGGAGCTGGGCAGCACGTGGGACCCGAGGGCATTTTGTTGTCACAGAACCATTGAGGTGGCTCATCCTCCCTGCCCCGGCAGGACCTGTGGGGCTCCAGCTCAGTGCTGCAGCAGAACGGTGCAAAGCTGCTGACAAATGTGGTGTTCCAGCTTCTGCCCAGGATTTTGGGGCCCTTTTCTTCCTCCAGCTCCCTCTCCCCCTGTGCAAAGAGCTGTTTCCTGTGGTGATGCCGTGGGGAAAGGTGAGAGGCAAAAGATACTGAGCAAAACCAGGTAATGCCAGCAACAAAAACTGCAGGCTCTCAAGCTCCAGTTCATTCCAGTATCCTGAAACTTGCTGCCCCACTGGAGGTGGAGTAACCCAAGCTGATGCTGTGTGTGTGAATGCTGGTGCTGGAGGAAGGTCAGGAGGGAGCTGCTTTGCTAATGAATGAAATGAATCCTGGAGCAGTAATTACAGGGCTCCAGTCTTGTTCCTAGACTTTTTTTTTTTTTTTCCTTAGCAGAAAAAGGCTCAAGATGAATCCACCTATCTCATTTCAGCCTCATGATGTGTTTGTTCAACATAAAAAATCGATGTTGAACTAAAATTTTGTGGGGAAGGAGAAGGTCCGTGGGGATTACATTCCTGTTCAATGCAATTTCATGTTTTACTGCTGCATAGCCTGGCTGGTTAATAAGGTCTCCTTGAATGGGAGTCTGTATTATTGCTGTGCTGGTATGTGAAAATCAATCCTTGTAAATTTATTGGTGGCCACGTGCTCTCTTTGCTGCCGTTATAATTGGGGCTGTCGTTGATTGACAGCAGCCAATAACCAAAAGCACTTTTGCAATTCTGATCCCCATCAAACACCAAGGGCAGGGAGTGTCCTTGCGCCTCACACTGTTCCCTGGAGCTTGGATCATTCCACAGATTACAGGAATTTGTCTGGAATGGAGGGGGAGCAGCTGGGATGGCAATGGAAGGGCTGTGCCTGTGCCCAAGACACCAGGATAAATCCCAAATCCATCCCTTTGGGTGAATGAAATCCTTTCCCCCTGGTTCTAACAGGAGCCCATCGAAGCACCTGGCAGGAATTCTTCCTCTGACTTTGTGTTGGGATAATGGAGAGTTAAATGATAGTTTTGTGCTTGGCTAGGGAAGGATGATAAGGAGAGAAAAATTTGCATCCTTTGGAAGCAGCACAACCGTTCCCTGGATTCCTGTTTGGGCTTTTTATCTAATCTGGAGAGCAAAAAGGAGATGGCTTCAGAGAAATCTGAGTGTGATAATCTTCTGGGAAGTCTGAGTGAGGCAGAAGCAGCCTGCTGGAAGGGGCTCAGTCCTTCCCAGACGTGTTGGCTGAGGGATTTCGGGAACAGCCAGGGCAGCTCCTCCATCAGGCACCAGGCTGGCTCCANTTTATCTAATCTGGAGAGCAAAAAGGAGATGGCTTCAGAGAAATCTGAGTGTGATAATCTTCTGGGAAGTCTGAGTGAGGCAGAAGCAGCCTGCTGGAAGGGGCTCAGTCCTTCCCAGACGTGTTGGCTGAGGGATTTCGGGAACAGCCAGGGCAGCTCCTCCATCAGGCACCAGGCTGGCTCAATCCTCCATGGTTTCAAACCCCAA
>VZTB01012331.1:167869-201674 GCA_013397245.1 Thryothorus ludovicianus | reverse complement strand
TTGGCTGCTTTTCTTTTTCCTGAGGAATTTACTCTCTGGAGTATAGAACATAATAACAAAAGCCTCAGGACCTGTCTCCCTGCAGTGTCTGTGCTGGAAGATGTGCAGCAGCCAGAGCTGCAGTGCTGGGAGCATGTGACTCCTTGGGCCTCACTCTCCCCATCTTCCTCCTCATGTTTGGGCAGGTTTAAAGCCAAACAGGAGCTGGGCAGCACGTGGGACCCGAGGGCATTTTGTTGTCACAGAACCATTGAGGTGGCTCATCCTCCCTGCCCCGGCAGGACCTGTGGGGCTCCAGCTCAGTGCTGCAGCAGAACGGTGCAAAGCTGCTGACAAATGTGGTGTTGCAGCTTTTGCCCAGGATTTTGGGGGTGGAAACCAGGGCCCTTTTCTTCCTCCAGCTCCCTCTCCCCCTGTGCCAAGAGCTGTTTCCTGTGGTGATGCTGTGGGGAAAGGTGAGAGGCAAAAGATACTGAGCAAAACCAGGTAATGCCAGCAACAAAAACTGCAGGCTCTCAAGCTCCAGTTCATTCCAGTATCCTGAAACTTGCTGCCCCACTGGAGGTGGAGTAACCCAAGCTGATGCTGTGTGTGTGAATGCTGGTGCTGGAGGAAGGTCAGGAGGGAGCTGCTTTGCTAATGAATGAAATGAATCCTGGAGCAGTAATTACAGGGCTCCAGTCTTGTTCCTAGACTTTTTTTTTTTTTTCCTTAGCAGAAAAAGGCTCAAGATGAATCCACCTATCTCATTTCAGCCTCATGATGTGTTTGTTCAACATAAAAAATCGATGTTGAACTAAAATTTTGTGGGGAAGGAGAAGGTCCGTGGGGATTACATTCCTGTTCAATGCAATTTCATGTTTTACTGCTGCATAGCCTGGCTGGTTAATAAGGTCTCCTTGAATGGGAGTCTGTATTATTGCTGTGCTGGTATGTGAAAATCAATCCTTGTAAATTTATTGGTGGCCACGTGCTCTCTTTGCTGCCGTTATAATTGGGGCTGTCGTTGATTGACAGCAGCCAATAACCAAAAGCACTTTTGCAATTCTGATCCCCATCAAACACCAAGGGCAGGGAGTGTCCTTGCGCCTCACACTGTTCCCTGGAGCTTGGATCATTCCACAGATTACAGGAATTTGTCTGGAATGGAGGGGGAACAGCTGGGATGGCAATGGAAGGGCTGTGCCTGTGCCCAAGACACCAGGATAAATCCCAAATCCATCCCTTTGGGTGAATGAAATCCTTACCCCCTGATTCTAACAGGAGCCCATCGAAGCACCTGGCAGGAATTCTTCCTCTGACTTTGTGTTGGGATAATGGAGAGTTAAATGATAGTTTTGTGCTTGGCTAGGGAAGGATGATAAGGAGAGAAAAATTTGCATCCTTTGGAAGCAGCACATCCGTTCCCTGGATTCCTGTTTGGGCTTTTTATCTAATCTGGAGAGCAAAAAGGAGATGGCTTCAGAGAAATCTGAGTGTGATAATCTTCTGGGAAGTCTGAGTGAGGCAGAAGCAGCCTGCTGGAAGGGGCTCAGTCCTTCCCAGACGTGTTGGCTGAGGGATTTCGGGAACAGCCAGGGCAGCTCCTCCATCAGGCACCAGGCTGGCTCCATCCTCCATGGTTTCAAACCCCAAATCAAGTCAGTTATGGTGCTTGATTACCAATTTAGCTCCCAGCATCTGATTGAAAAGGTTTCATTACTGAATGTGAACTGGGATTAATTTGGTTAGGGCACCAAAACTAATGGCATTTACAGGAATTAGCTTTGGATATCAAAATGTAAGTCTGAGATAAAACCTTTCTTCTTGTGAGAAACACCTGCTATAGATTTGACCTATAGGAACTCAGTTCAGTATGAAGTGCTGATGAAAAACAAATTTGCCTTTACCTGCATACATTAAATTTCTCTTCCCTTGGCTGATAATCCTCTGCGTGTTGGCATCCTGACTGCTCTAAAGATTTTTGAATTAATGTCGAAATTATTCATTTGGGTGGTAGGAGCATCTGTTCCAGTGTTATATCCGTGTCTGGTATTTCTTCATTATATATGGGATGATGCACTAGAAAGGCACTTGAGATGCAGGTTATAAAAATACCACAAAGGCAGGGAAGGCATTTATTGAAGAGTTCTCTGTGGATTCAGAGGCATTTCATTTAGGAACAATCACACACAGGTGGGTGATGTTTGGTGCTGGGGACACTGGGATTCATTTGGGAATGTCTGCAGAGGGAGCAGTTGCTGGTAGCTGGTTCTGACAAGGCTGAGGGCCAGGGAAGCCCAGCTTTGGTCAGGGGGAGTTGGGGTTCAAAACGAGCACCTGGGGGACCCCAGAGCTGGGCTGAGGGAGGGCTTGGGTCAGTGTGTGGCACACTACCAAAAGTTTCCAGGCAGAAAAAAGCTTTGATTTCAATCACATTTTCCCTTTTTTCCATTCCTCTCACCACAGGCCTGCACTTCACTCATTGGTTAGTTAAAGGTATTTTGCTTGTCCATCAAATCTCTCTATTCTTGGTTAGTTTACAGATTCTGTTCCCTGATTCCCAAGAGACAGATTTCTCATTCACTGCAGGTGCAGTTGTTTTTCACCCAGGAATAGTTTGTTGTGTTAAGGAACTCTCATCCCCAAGACTGTTCCCACATGAGAACCTGCAAACCACTCAGCTGCACACAGAAATGGCAACCCAGCTATTAATTAGCAGAGCAGGGCCTGATTTGATGAGGCCTTTCTTTTATAATTTATTTCCCTTTCTACCACACCAGGAGGAGGTGGAAGGGGTGGCCCTTGAGCTCCCAGGGATCCCTGGCAGGGCTGTGGGACACTGCAGGGACCAGCCCCGGCTCTGCCTGTGGCTCCAGGAGCAGGGCTGCTGTCCCCTGGGGTGGCTCCAAGGGACAGAATGACCAGCACAGCTCCAGGCTTAGGAGCCACTTTCAGGGCTGAGCACGAAATCCTTCAGTTAAGATTAAACCCTGTCTGTCCAAAGACAAAAGGCTTATCCTGAGTGTTGTGAGCTGTAAATCACCAGGCTCTCCTTGGCTCTGGGGTCAGGTACCAGGTTAGGGTTCAAACCAGCATCCTCAGGAACCCATTTTACTCTTGATCCTCTCAATCCCTGCTGGGGATAAAAGGCTTATCATTAGTTATCAAATGATGGCAATGGCTCCCTCGGCTGCGCTCAAGCCCAGGTTTGTGCAGATATTAGATGAATTTTCAGAGGAACAAAGTGCTCAGGAACTTGATTCATGGGTGGATTTTGGCCTGTGTTTTATAGGTCTTCAAGGAACCACCAAAAAACCCATTTTTTCCTGCTCTGTGCTTTGAAGTTTAACCCTGTGGTACAGGAACTGTTGGCAGAAACTCAACTCTGAAGGAAATATGAACCATTTGTCAAGGAGAGGAGCAACACATATTTTAGCCCTCCAGCCCTGCAGGCTCTCAGATATTACCCAATAAAACAAGCTCATCCACTCCTTCTTCTTGAAACCCCAAACCTCATTTTAAGTCTGTTTTCTCTCTAGAGCTCACCCTGTAACCTTTCTGCTCCTGGAAGCCATCCCAAGCCCAGGAGGCCTGGCTGGATGGGATGTCCCAGTGACAGCCCTGCCCCTATTGTCCCTCTCTGTGTGAGCCCTAAGCCAAGCCCCAAAGCCCACCAGGAACATCCCTCTGCCACCTCCCTCATCCTCAGGGCCTCACTCATCCCAGGCTTGCTGTTGGCCTGAGGAGAGGCACTGGGGGGTGGGAAATGGGGAAGAGGAGAACAAAGGAGGAGGAAATGGAAGAAGTCTGAGAATGAGGACTGGGAGGAATTTTGGGGGAGGGTCTCTCATCTTTCTCAACCTCCACGTGTCCTGCAGGATGCAAAATGCACAGCTGAGAGCCACTGATCTCCACAGCCTGAGGTTTTCTTGGCTTGAAATCATGATCTGGGCCAAATTCCAAGCATTTGCTCATTTAGATGAGTAAATCTAAGAGAAATTAAAGATGAAGATGTATTATCAGCCTTAACTTCTGTGTAATACTGGTGCATGCCTATGATTTTGTCATTACATCAGTTCTTGAGATGTAGGAATTGCTTGCAGTAATTTAATTCTTGCTCTATTTTATTGCATTCTTGTGTTGCTTCCCTGACCCTGGGTCTCTTTGCTGAGTTATGATAGGTTTTTACAATTTTCCCTTGAATATCTGTGTCTTCAGGAATATCAAACGTGGCATATCCACTCCCTTTCACGTGGAACCAACCATGAAAAGCCATGACAGGGACAGAGCCTGGGGTGAGGCACAGGCAGGGTGGCTGTGGGGGGGTCACTTGGAAAGCATCTTTTAAAGTAAATGGGATTTTTTCCCCAGCAACTCTAACTTTCATTCATTTGTTTTATCTCAAGCCAGTCTGAGTTGATTCAAAGCAAAATACTCTTTATTTTGGTTTTTTTTGCAGGGGGGTGTGAATTGTTGTTTTAATGGTGTTGAGAGTTGGTTTCTGTGTCAGGAAGTGGCAGAGTCCCCATTCCTGGAGGGATTTAAAAGCTGTGTGGATGTGGCACTTGGGGACACGGGTGAGGAGTGGCCTTGGCTGTGCTGGGGGTGGTTGGGCTCTCTGGCTGTGGATGGATTTGTGAACCTAAATTATTCTGTGATTCTCTAGAATGGCTCTGGCTCTCATGATATCCTTAAATAACCCCTCCTGTTGCCACTGCCCAAGGCAGGACAGGCTGCTGGGTGGGCCACGGGGCTAATCCAGAAGATCTGTTCATATATTCTTATTTTAGCATCCAAAACTTGCATTCTAATAATTCTTCAGGCAGTGCTTTGGCCTCCTCCCCAACAGGGTGTCCCAGCCTGCCCAAGGACTTGGACATTTGCTCAAGGTTGTTTTGCATCCTGCCTTTCATCAAGTGATGCACTTAATTAAAATCTACACTCCACTGGCAGTGGTGGAGCAGAGCTGAGTTCACATCCTGAGTTCTGCTCCAAAGGAAAACACGCTGGGAAATCGTGGATTTTATATCACTGGCCTTTATGTGGTGGTTAATAACCCTGGTTATTGAGAGCAGCAAAATATCTCTGATACTCTGTCCTTTAAACAAAAGGATTTAAAGATTACCAGGCCATTAGCAACCCCCTCCTGTTTATTTAGAGAGGAAATAAAGGCTCACAGCTCTTGCTGTGCAGCTCAGAATGGGATATTTGACACCTCAGAGTTTTGCAGGCAGTGGTTCAGTGAGGGTCACTGGGCGCCTCTCCCTCAGGAGTGAGAGCATCACCGATGTGTGAATCACCCAGGAGCTCCCTGGAACCCCCAGGGAGCCTCTGGCACACCTGCACCATCCCCAGGCAGGGGACAGGTGCTGTGAGTGGGGGCACTGGTGTGGAATGGCTGATTTCATGGAATGAAAGCCCAGCTGTGTGCTGGAAGCCTGGCCCAGCTCTGCTCCTCAGCCCAGGCAGAGTCTGTGTCCCTGGAGAAGCAGACCTGTCCCAGAGCCCCCAGACTGAGACTCACCCAGGGCTCCTCTGCTCTGGACAGGGACACGTCCCCACGGTGGTCAGTCACTCTGCTCATTGTCCATTTTTGTCCCCAAGCTCTGCAGGCAATGTGTCCCTCCTGGCACTGCAGCCAGTCCACAGCAAAAGGGATCCTGAATTTGGTTCTGGGATGTGCCTGGTGCTCTGTGGGCAGCTCTGCAGGGCGAGCACCCCTCAGCTGAGCTGCTGGCATCACCCTCCTGCCCTGCCTCTCCTCGGGATGCTGTGGGAACAGCCCAGGGAGAGCAAGGACCTGGCAGAGCCTGCCTGGGATCAGAGGCATCCCTGAGTGAGTCGGACATGCAGGATCCTCAGGGGGTTCAGTGGCTGTGTGTCTGTGAAAATTCACTTATTCCTGGCTCTTGCCAGCTGATCTTTAGATTTCAATAAGCCAAGGTGTGCTTAAATGCAAGTTTGTAAATCTGCTCCTGCTGGCACCTGCATTGATGCTGCCTGAGGTTCCTCCCAGGGGCTCTGGCTGCAGTCTGGATTTTTTGGGTTTTTTTCAGCCCAAAAGATCTGAGGGCTGGGTGGATTCTTTATTTCTCTCACCTGGCTGGGATTAAGCAAACTCTGAGGGCTGTCCAGGGACAGCACCTTCCCAGCTGGGGCTGGAGCCCCAGAAATGATTCCTTCATCCCCAGCTTCAGCTGGGGCTTGGAGGGGCTTGCTTTTGCAGTTTGCTGTCCCTGGCAGTGCTGATGGGTTTGAGGGGCACCCTGGAGCCTTTTGTCCTTCCTGTGGGGGGCTGAGTGCTGCCTCTGCAGGAGCAGGGAGCTGCTGGTGTGCTTCAGGTAAGGCTTGGGGCAGCGAAGGTCGCTGTGGCTTCCCTGCATGATCTTGCTGATAATGAGTAAAACAAGTTTGTCTTTTTGCTGGCAGTGAGGGGGATGCCTGGAAAGACATTAAAAATAGCTACAGGGAATCTGCCCTGCTCCTTGCAGCTCCCGAATTGTTGTGCTATTAATAATGTGCTCCAGACATCCACGGAGCTCCCACCCCTCCCTCCAGTGGATGTCAAGGAGCTGTAGATAACCCCGTGTTATCAAACTCGTGCTGCCATGCAGAACTTTAGAGGGACCTGTGCACTTATATGCCAGAAGTAAGTACATTATTACCAAGGATCTCATGCAAATGAAGGGTTATTGTGCTGTAACACTGTCAGATCATTACAATTTTCTGGTTTAATAACTCCTTGAAGGGACTTTAAGGTCCCAAGTGGAATTTTAGCTGAAAGCCCTGTGCTGCAGGTGCCTGCTCTCTGCTCTGTGTGTCCCCCCTGCCCTGGGGAGCAGAGGGGTCGTGCCCTGCCTGCCTGGGCTGTCCCTAAATGTGGAATCTCTGTGCAGCCCCATCCGTGCTCTGTGTGTACAGGATCGTTTTGCTTAAGTAGAAGTGATATTCTATTCATTTAAATATTGTAACATCTGATAGAGCTGCAGTGCTCTGATATTAATGGCCCACTTGAGGCCAATCCTTCTTCTCAGAGGGCTTTTGGGTCGCAAATTCATCATGCAGGCATCAGGCAAAGAGTTATCATTCACTTTCTTTTTTTTTGGTGAAGGACAGATATTGATATTCTCTTCCCCAAGATGTGGAAATAGATCCCCTTATCAGCAGTGCTGAGATGCAGGCTGGGAGCAGAGGAATCCCCTCTGACCAACAGCCCTGTGCAGTTCAGAGAACTCTGCTTTTCCCAGGCAGTGCTCAGATGTTGCAGTTTCAGCCCCAAAAGCTGTGGTTTTGGTTGAGTTTTGTGCTCTCCCTTGCCTGTGTCCAGCAGGAGACACGGTTTGGTGTGGGCAGTGTGAGTTGCCGTGCTTGGAAATCCCTTGGATGTTAACTGGAGACAGGGACAGAGGTCTTGGATGGCCCAGGGAGGAGCAGAGCAAGGGCTGCTCCTGAGCTGGGCTGGGTTTGCAGCTCTTCTCCAGTCTCCCAGTGAGATTTTGGGCAGTTGCTGAGGCTCCTCGTGCTTCCTTTTTCCAGCTTTCCTTCCATGTGCACTCATGCCAGCCAGGAGTGCCCTGGGACAGAAACCCTTTTTAATTCCATGCATGGCCCCAGGCTCTCCCCTGTGCATGAGGTCTTGGGATTCCCATGGGCATCACCTCCCCAGGACCTGCTGGACACCAAGGACAGCAGTGAAAACCCAGACTGAAATGTCCCTGCTCAGCTGGGTGCTGCAAAACCACGGGGAAGGTGAAAAGCTGCCAGGCTGGGAGCTCCTCAGAGGCTGTGGCAGGGCTTGCTCCCCTCCTTGGGAGCCAGGAATGCTGGAGCCTGCAGCCAGGCTGGTAGGAAATGCAAGGCATCATTGAAAACCCAAGTGTGTGTGGTTTTTGGGAGGTCCAAGAATGTGAGCACCGTGGTAGTGCTCCAAGTCTGCTTTAGAAAGTATCTAGTAAACGCCAGGAAAATTAATGAACTGCTTTTGGCTGCTGGGGCTCCAGCAATGGGTGACTGGGAGCAGCAGAGAGCAGCTCCTGGTGCTGCCAGCTGAGCTCTGAGCCTGATTACGTGGGGCAGAATTGATTGATTTTCCTTGTCTGAATTATTCACCAGCTTAGTCATTGCTTCTGGAGCTGATCATTTCACTGGGGCTCGGGACCTGCCACATCATGGCTTATAAAGGAGTTTAACCATTAGTGAGGCCCTGGGCAATAAATCACCGTGGTGCTGTGCTGCTCTTGGAGTGCCACTGGCACAGGGGACTGGGACAGCTTCCCAGGGAGCTCTGGTGCCCTATCCCTGCGAGTGGCAGCTCTTTTCCCACTTCTCCCTCTGCTTTCCCCACTGCTCCCTGCAGGGAGTCCCGTGAAATGATTTGAAATGTCTGAGACAGCAGAGCCTGGACTGGTCTGTAGGTGTTCTATTAATTTTTAATACATATAGAAGTGTAATTCTGGTGGCTGCAGCTTTGTACTCAGCACTGTGCTGTGGAACACACGCCTGCTGTGCTGGGCTTTGGAACATTTTGGGGGGAAATTTGATTTAGTTCTGAGTCCTGGTTTCATTATCTCATCCAGGCTGAGTGAAGGATAAGGTTGTGTTCACCTGAACTCTGGGCATTCCAGCTTTCCCCTGAGTGTCAGCCCTGGCTGAGCAGTTCAGGGCTGGTTCCTGCACTTACCAGAAGGTCCCTTTAAAGGAATTTAAACAACTTGGCAGGGAAAAGGACATTTAAAGATGCAGTGAGCAGTGTTTACAAGTGGGATCCCTAATTTAGCGGGGCACTGGGGGTGTGGGGATGTGCCCAGCCCTGCCTCTCATTAGTGGGGGTGCTCATGTGTTATCCTGGGAAAAACGTGGGGTTCCCACTCACAAAGCACCCCCAGCAACCCCCGTGGGCAGCAGAGAATTCTGATTATTTTGAGGGGCAGGAGCAGCAATCAAACGCAGCTCAAGCCTGCTCTGTAGGCTGGTGAGTGGTTCCTGTGCTCAGCTGGTGGGTTTGCTTTGACAAAGCTGCCTTTGGGAGGTGCTTACCTCCAGAAATAGTACAAGAAAGGAGTGCTGCTCTCAAGAAATGGGGTTTCCCTCTGCCAGCTGCTCTGGGATCGGTGCCTCAGGCTGATGGCAGCGGGGAGGGGGGGCTGCTCTGCCCTCCTTCCCCTCAGAAGTTCTTGCAATGTGTCAAAAAGTGCTATTTTTTTTTCCCCTGGCATACGGAGCGGAGCGTGCCCGCCTCCCAACGTGACCTATATAAAGGCAGAGTCAAAGCTATTATTGCTCCACGCTGGAGGTTCTGTGTTCCTAGGCTTAGTCAGAAAAGAAAAAAATAATAATAATAAAAAAAATCCAGTTTTTTAAATAGGCAATGAGCATGGAGAGCAGAATGCAGCCCCAGCAGCCCTCCTGCCTCTGGGAGGATGCAGCTCTGGGAAATGCCTTGCAAATTCCTTGCAAGGCTCAGAGCTGGGCTGTTTTTTTTTCCTACACAGCAGAAATAATGATAATTTTCGAAAAGAGAAGGCTCTGGGGAGACCTTAGAGTCCTTTAAAGTGCCTAAAGGGGCTCCAGGAGGCTGGAGAAGGACTTTGAATAAGAGATGGAGGGATAGGACAAGGGAAAATGGCTTCAGGTTTAGGTGAGACATTGTAAAATAAATTCCTCCTGCCCAGAGGTGCCCAGAGCAGCTGTTTGTCCCTGGATCCCTGGCAGTGCCCCAGGCCAGGCTGGACACTGGGGCTGGAGCAGCCTGGGACAGTGGGAGCTGTCCCTGCCATGGCAGGGGTGGAATCAAATGAGCTTTAAGTCCCTCCCATCCCAAACCATTCCATGATTTTCCACATGTGCTGTGTTCTGCCTGGACACTGCGGGTTTATCCCAGGACAGGGTCACCTGGAAAAGAGGTTTTTGACCTTGAGTCTGTCCCACCATCCCATGTCCCTTTGGCCATCAGGTGCCTCTTAAAGTGCAGCTCAGGGCTCTGCAGTTGCAGGGTATTTATTGGCACAGAGGATTTCCCCTGGCAGTTGGATGATGCTGATTCAGCTCTCTCCTCAGAGGAAAACTGCTCTCCATCCAGAGCAGATCCACTCCTCTGGATATGAGGGATTTTTTGATGGACAAAACTCTTTTTGGTCAGGAATTCATTCCCAGAGAGGTTTTCCAGCACTGCCAAACCCCAGAGAAATGGGCTAAAAGGGTAAAGGGTAGTTCTATTCCTTTATTTCTGTGTTCAAAGGCAGGGAAAATCAGGAGAAATGTGAAAATGAGCACATTTCCTTAGCACCTATGGAATTTCTCTTTAATATTGGAGTTTATTTGTAATCACAGGAGGTGAGTGGGGAACCTGCAGCAAAACTCCCTCCTGAGGCTTTGCTGTAAATCTCCTGATTTGTCCTCTCCCAGCTTGGGATGTATTTAGAGCCCCTTAAGCAAGTTACAGATTTACCTTAATTCCCTCTAATTCCCTAATTTCCAGTTGCTCATTCTGTTTGATTATAAAAACACTTTTAGAATGTGTATATATATATATAATTAAAGAGCACTTATTAACCTCCATTCTGGTCATGGTTCTGAGCAGGCCAAATTTCCCTTGCACTGAGAAATCCAACCCTTCCTTTCCCACTCCTGATTCCCCTGGGATGTTATCATTTAACCACGGGGTTCACACCAAACCTGTCACAATTCCTCTGCCTTAACTCCTTCACTTCCTTCCTGGTCCCTGTGACAGTTTTGGAGGCTCTTGGAATTTGTCCTGGCACATTTTCATCCAGAGCCTTGACATTCCTTCAGCTCTTCCTGCTCTCTCTACATAATTAAAGGAGTTGAAATCTGCAAAGATGGACACTGAATCAACCCAGAGAGATAAAGATGTCTCCTCGTATTTATCTCTCCTGCAAGATATATTCTTTATAAATCCTTCATGGCACATTAAATATTGACTCTACCTTGTCTCAGCGAGCAAAATAATTGTGCATTCCCGAATTTCTCCTTCGAAAGCACACGATGGATGGCTGTGGCACTTTACTCAATATTTAATTAAATCCAGATTAAAAAAAAAAAAAATACAACAACAACAAAACAAAACCAGAGAAAATCTCCCTGTGATAAATGAGGAAGCAGGAAGTTCAAACGTAGCAGTTTCCTCCAGGATGCTCCATGGAGCGTGGCTAACTCAGCTATTAGGGAACAGGGTTTGGGAATGCATCAATATTTAGGAACTGGGAGTGAAAAATCTGACTTTTAACAAATCCCCCCCCATAGCAAATCGAGGTGTGGTGTTTAACTGAGCAAGGCTTGCTCTGATGGCAAGTTCTCCTCAGCCCTGGGATGATCCATGCCTGCCTCTGGGAATTCCCTGCGAATTCCAACCCCTCTCAGCAGGATGTTTGCTGAGCATGGAGTCTTCCAGCACTTGGGAAAGGTGGTTTGTTTGTTTTTTTTCTGGTGTTTGAAGGGAAATAGAGAAGCATAACTCATGCTGGAGCTCTAAATCACCTGAAATTTTCCTGTGATATTTTTTTTTTTTTTGGAGCACTGGTTGAAGAATGACTGGTCTGGAGAAAAAATAGAATTCCAATAAATCTGCAGCAAGTGCAGCACACTGGGAGAAAAGTTACCAGGAGCTGCACTGCTGCCAACCTCTCCTTTGGCCTGGGTGTGCCCTGGGTGTTTGCCAGGGTCCCTGAGGATGCTGGATCTGCCTTTTCCCAGCCTTTTCCTTGGAGGAGAAGGTTCCTTTTCTCCTTTCTGGAGGAGAGCAGCCAAGGCCCAGCCTTGGAGCAGAATGTGAATATTTGCAGCAATATTTCCCTCTGGGGGTGATTATCCCCCCAGAGGCAGGGATAATTCCACAGGGATGCTGCAATGGTCACTGGGTGTCTTTGGGGTCCCTCCTTGTCCATCCCAACCCACTCTGGGTTTCATGAGGGCAAAAACCCAGCCCAGGTGATCCCCCAGTGCCCACAGTCCAGCAGCAAGGTGTGACATCTTCTGATTTCCAGCACCTGCTCCAGGAATTCTGGGTTGGTGAGAGGGACAAAGGGCAGCTGTGAAATGCTGGGGATAAATGCCTGGAATTCCAGGCTGAGCTTTCATCTCACACAAACAAGGCCAGGCTTTTTGTGGTAGATGGAACACGAGGTTTGGCTAAAACTGACATTTCACTTCATTTTCAGTCACAGCACATTGCTGGGAGTGTTTAAACACTGGAATATGGAATAATATATAATGGTGAATGAAAGTGGGTGGTTTCTCTTTCTCATTCTTTTCTAGTGAAAGTAATGAATTGAAATAGAATTAATAAAAATAAAGGAAGAAATATTCCCAGTGCTGCATCCTCTGAAAATCATATCTTGGGACTTAACAAAACACAGGATTAACTTCAGTCTCAATATTTTAGAATTTAATTAAATTTGGTTTTAGGATAAGGTGGGGATCACCTCTGGGGCATAGCCAGGTAGTGTCTTGAAACTTTTCTTCCACTGCCAAAAATGCTTTAAATGTGTGTTTTCACAGATTTTTTTTGGAAAAGACCCTCAAAGCCCACTCAGTTTCATCCCCTGCCATGGTCAGGGACCTTCCCCTCTCCCAGGCTGCTCCAGCTTGGCTGTGGATGCTTCCAGGGCTGGAAATTCTTCATTTTAGGATAATTCTGTGATGAAACAGCCCCTGCTCCCTGCAGGGTGTCCCTGTGGCACCTCCATCATTCCAGTGCAGTGTTTATGGAGAGCAGGGATGCCATTCCTAATGAATAATCCCACTTCCCTGATGTGGTAAATTGTTAAATGAGTGAACCCAACTTCCTGCAAAGCGTGTCTTCAAACGCATTTTATTCCTGCAATAGTGGCATATGCTGAAATCTATGGGGAGGAACTCAATAAAATGCTGCCAGCCTGGGAATTTATTATTTATGGCATTTTTGAAGGTTTTCATCTTTCCGTAGCCTGGAAGCAGATGGGCTTCTAGCATTTGATTTCCCTGGATCCTAATTAAAGCTGGAAATGTTGATGTTAAGAAATTAAGTGACCATTACTTAATTTTTCTCCAATTAAGATTTTTTTAAAAAATCTTTTCACTCTTTTCCAGACTGTGCTGACTTGTTTGAATTCCCAATCATCTTTTCTACATATTTTTCCTATTTTCTGCTGCCTTGTAACTGCTCAAATCCTGTGAGCTGGTCCCAGTGCTTCCAGAGCAGATCTGCTGCCCTTTGATAGCAGCTCTCCAAATAAGAGCTCGTGTCAAAACTCATGGAGATCTACATCTGGGAATGCAGCTGAAAGACTTAAAGTGAAGAAATTGAAATAAAAAGCCTCCTCTTCCCAGTACTTAGCCTGCCTGTTTACCTTTGGCTGCCCAGTGCAGCTCTGGGCATGGTTTGGATGGTGGAATATTGGAGGCTCAGGGTAAATATTTGGAAGTTTCTGGGTGTGCACAGAGTTTTCAGCTGTGACTGGCAAAAATGGGAATCCTTGGGGCTGTGCAAGCAGAGGCCCTGGGATGTGTCTCTGGTGTTGCATCCCTTTGGGATCTGGGTGCTGGTGTTCCCATCCCAGCCCTGCAGAAACCCAGGCCCTGCAAGGAGGGGAAGGAGCACAGCAAATAAGATTTCATCTGCTGAGAATGAGCCCAACCTGGGTAATTTGCAAACAGCCAGACAAGTGTGAAGCCAGCAGCAGTACCTGCCAGGCTGGCTGCTGCTTGAGTGCATTTTCCCCTGCACTCCAGGTGATTTTCCTGATCCCCACAGGGCTGTGGGCTTGCCATGCCCTGATCCAGGTGCTGCCTGCTCCCAGGTGAGCTTCCCACCACGATCCCACTCCAGAGCTGCTGCCAGTGGTTGAGCTCTGGCTCTCCCCCGGAGCCATCTGCAGCAGATCAACTCCCACAGGCTTCTCTCAATCTCCCAGCATCATTTACAGCCCCCAGTTTGTGCCCTCCAGGTTGACCTCTGAGCCTGCCTTACCTCAGCTGAACTCGCAGCATCCGACTGTGTTTACCCGGCTTTGCTCCCGACTCAATTCCCACCATATGGCGTTTCCTCCCCAGCCCCAGCCTCAAGAAGCTGCTCACAGGTGCAGGGAGCTCACTCTGAGGCTTTTTCCACCATCCCTGTGACCCCAGTGAATATTTTTATTGACTATCTTTATTTTTATTCTCTGCAGCTCTCGGCTGTTTGCTGACTTCCCCTCTTTTTTTTTTTTTTTGGTAGCTGCACACTCAGGGTCTCTCCTTACTAACACAGAAAATCGAATAATGGCTCAGGTCAGAAATATTCCACTTTATGACCTTTGCAAATCCTCTTTGCTCGTGGGTTTTATGGGATAAGTTAATGCTTTACTGAGAAATGGTCTCAAAGCAGGCCCATTAAATAGTGCTTGTTTTTGACCTGTGGCATTGTTAAGTCAAGAGTTTCCCAGCTTTTCCTGCACACGTGTTGGGTTTTACGTTTCAATCCGTTTGGGTCTGTCTGGGAAGCAGCTGAAGGACTCTGAGGCATGAGGTTCAGCCTCTCCTTTGTGCTCTGTCACAGCTCATCTGCAGGCTGGCATCTCCTGGGGCAGGAGCCAGCCCATGGCTGGGCAGAGCAAGCACAGCCACTGCTGTTAGTGGGATTGTGGGGTGGCTTTTCCCTCATTACCTGGGTGTCTGAGCTCCCTTTCTTCTCCAGAGGTGTTTGCACCTGAATTGGAAAGCCAGCTTGGGCTGGTGTGCATCCCAGTGTCCCATCTGTGGGAAGCCATTCCCTCTTGTCCTCATTCCATCCCTTGTCCCCTCCCCAGCTCTCCTGAAACCCCTTCAGGCCCTGGAAGGGGCTCTGAGCTCTCTCTGGAGCTTTTCCTCTCCAGCTGAACAATCCCAGCCCTCACTGATCCCTGCTCCCCAGGCAGGGAGTGAGGACAGCCCCTGAGCTCCTTAACGAGGATGAAGCTGTGTGTGGGGATAAGGATCATGGAAATGAGCACAGGGCAATGGGAATTGTGATACTCAAGGCAGGAGAAAGGCTGGAGTGCTTAATATGCCTTTATCCAGCTGCCCAGGCCACTCCAGCTGTGGATTATTGAGAGCTGTCACGGGAATTTTAAGTGTAATTCCAGGGATTGTTAATGGATCCACATCTGTCAGAGGTGCTGCCCTGGAACTGGAGTTTTCCCACAGGGAGCATTTCAAACTGGAGTTTTCCCACAGAGAACATCTCAAACTGGAGTTTTCCCATAGGGAGCANTGGAGTTTTCCCACAGGGAACATTTCAAACTGGAGTTTTCCCACAGGGAACATTTCAAACTGGAGTCTTCCCACAAGGAATTCTTTCATTTTCAGAAGGGAGCAGAGGCAGCTGCAGGTCAGGGCTCTGCCAGGGTTGGAGGGGAAGGAGAGAGAGGCTGGGGGCACAGAGGCAGGCGGACACTGAAATATGTTCTTGCTGCTATTGCATTGCAATGGGATTTATAATTAATAATCATTTCAGGGTGAGGCTTTCACAGAGAAGTTCTGCTTTTCAGACAGTGGTAATTCAGTGCTTGCTAAGGAGCAAAGTAGCACCAGGGGAGAGAGCAGAGCACAGCTCCTGTGCACTGGGAGCACGAGCTCTGCCAGCACCTCCTCTTCATCTTCCCAGGGTCTGTGCCTGTCTCTCTGCCAGTTCCTGATCACTTCTCATCTTCCATTCCCACTGGATTCATTCTTGCAGCACTTTTCCTATTCCCTTCCTTTCTGCAAAGCAGAATGTAAATGCTACTATACTCTTGAATTGGAGCTCTGGAAAGCAGGAAGTTTGGTAAATGTGGAATTAAAGCAGAATAAATTCCTTTTCCCTTAAACGTTATGTTAACATTTCATTTATTTATGTATAACAGCAAATGGACTCATAGCAGAGATTTATGGCTTTCCTGGGAAGGCTGTTTTGATACAGTTTATTGACATAAACTGGAATCATTAGAGATGCCTCTTTTAACTTCTGTACTGAAATTAAAATTAAATGATCAGTGCATTGAAGAGAAGACATTTGTGACTTCAGTTTTGATATCCAGTGCAGCTGGAAGTCACGGGGTGGTGATGGTTGTTAAATATTACGAGAAATGGACATTTTAACTCTGGTGATGAACTCGTGAAATGAAGCCCCCAATCTGAAGTTTAATGACATTGCCCAGGGCTGAGTGGGGATGTTCTCCTTTGGCCGTGGAGCACCAGCCAGAGGGAAAGCTGCTCTAACAGGGGCTGATTTGGACTTTTATTCAGCAATTCAGTTGAAAAGGGGCTATTATGTGTTATCACTTCAGCCCGAAATGAGTGCCAGTTCAACTAGCAGGGAGTGAATTAAATTGGATTGCGATAATGCACATAAAAAGCCCCCGTAAAACCAAAAGTTAAATGTCCTTTTATTGGGGTGAGGGCTATTAGCTTTGTGGAGAGAACTGTAAAATCCTGCAGAAAAGCAGGAGCAGTTTCCCTCCAGCCAGGCCCTGTGGGTGCCCTGAGGGGTGCCCAGCCCTGCCAGCACCAATCCCATGGGATTGCTGGGCTCTGGCTCCCCCAGTTCTGCATTTTTGCCCAGGAAGGTGCCCTGGGCACATCAGGACTGGATGGGTTGTGTTGGGCTGTGCCACTGGCTAGGATCACAGAATCCCAGCCTGGTTTGGGATGGAGGGAACCCTAAATCCAATCCAGTGCCATGGCAGGGACACCTCCCACTGTCCCAGGCTGCTCCAGCCCCAGTCTGAGCAGGAGAGGTGGGATTTGAAGCAGTGACACTGAGATTTTTCTGCTAAATTTAAACCCTAAAACCTTGGTTCCATGGAGGGCTCTCCCAGTCTGCTGCTGGAGCTGTTGCTTTTACAAAAATGAAGTTACTGAACTAAGTCAAATAACTGACAGGAAAACAAGGAAATCACAGCTTGTTTGTAAATTGTTTGTAATTAGATTGTGAGCATAGGAAGAGGCTCAGTTTCTTGAGTGAATTATTCACAATGAGTTATTTGCTCAGCCCTCGTTAGTAACAGATTTACAATAATTTCTTTTTTTTCTGTGTTGCTCTGTTCATCCAGATAGCTGCCTCCTCTGTGGTTTTTATATTAAAATTTCTAAGTACAATAAACACGGTTTCTTATTGCAAACATCTATCTAGAAGGCAAAAATAAAAACAAAAAGGAGTTAAAAAAGAAAAGGAAAAAATGCACTGTGTGTAGATTTATATTTATTGAGTTAAAACTTGCAGACACGAACTGAAACAGGGTCTCATTTATCAGCAGACACAGTTGCATCTTTAAATAACCTCCTTTTTATCAAAATATGTTCACAGTATAATTCATGGAAGTAGCAATTTGGGAGATTGAACTATATTTTTCTGAATTGAATCTCTGTTCTCTCTGATTTAATATTTAATAACGAAAGCATATCTGCTGGTGAACTAGATAGAAATGACAACTCTTCTATGTGGGCTGATTAGGGGAAGAAAATTCTGCAGGCAAGGAATATCTCTGTTTTCAAAGGATGCTCTTAAGCTATTCAATTCTTATTCCTCTTTGAAATTTTCATAGTAGCTTGAACAACCCTGAATTAACAAATGTAAATGAGTGTTTTAAATCTTAGTTCTTAAATACTCACCTAGATAACTTCAGAGAAGGGAGCTCTGACTTCTTGCAAGGAGATGTTTCTGGAGAAGATCACAACTTGAGGATCTTTTTGGCATTGCAGGAAATGTACAAAATATTTTGCTTGGAATAAAGCAGAGTCATGGAATGGTTTGGGTTGGAGATGACCTTAAAGATCATCTCATTCCATGGGCAGGGACACCTCCCACTGTCCCAGTTTGCTCCCAGTCCTGTCCAAGCTGCCCTTGGACACATCCACAGCTGCCCTGGGCACCCTGTGCCAGCCCTGCCCACCCTCTCAGGGCAGGATTTCTTCCCAATATCCTGCCCAATACTGTCCTCTTTTAGTTTAAAATGGAAGGAACAAACTAGGAAAAAGATTTATTGTCCTGTTTCTGGCCTGGCTATGAAAGCACAGCCTGATCTTTATGGCTGTTATCACCTTGTGCTTTAAAAAGAATATTTTGGATTTGTGACCGCCCTGCCCACCCTCTGTCAGCCTTGGGATGAGGGGTCACCCTGTGTCCACTCCTCAGCACAGGGCAGGGGTGGCAGTGGCCAGGAGCTGAGACACACTGAGCTGCTTCTCTCTGTCAGAGAAAGAAATGGAAAACCTGGTGTGGCTTCAGCCTTCTTGCAGCTCAGGTTTCCGCAGGATTCCAGCAGGCTCCCAGTGCTGCCCTGCTGGTTCCTGCTGCAGGAGGGCTGGGAGAAGGGAATGAGCCACTGGGAAGGAAGGCTGGGACACCATTCCCTGCCTGCATCCCACCAGCTTGGGCCCAGCTCAGACTGGGAGATGAAATGTGCCTGCTGATATAATTACGTGGCATTTCAAATACAGCAGCCATGGCAGTGTGAAAGAGCAAAGAGCCCTTTGGCTTCTCCATTAAATTGACAAAAAAATAACAGAATAACAAATTGCAATTTGCTTAATGCAATTTGTTACCCTCTGCCCAAGGCTGGCACTTCCTGGTACCAGGCTCTGGTACCAAACTGGCCTTGGCAGCAGCTCTGGCATCGCTGTTTTGGATGCAATTAGAATAAAGCAGTTTGGAATTGCTGCAGTGGAACACAAACCCCTTCCCTCAGGAGGAACCTCTCCCCTTCCAAGCAGCTCCTGTTGCTCTCCTGGATGCAAAGTGTCCATTGCAGCTCTGGAATTTTGTTGGGGATTCTGTTCCCTGTAATTGGGATTATTTCAGGCTTCCTTCAGCATTTAATTGATTACTGCACCTTGCAGCATCTTCTCTTGGGCCTGAAGGGCACTGTGGTGTCATCTTCCCCTCTTCCATATCTGCAACAAACCCTCGCAGGGTTTCAGCAGTGACAGGGCTGTGAGCTGGAAAATGCACAGAACAATTAGCGGGCAATTTATAATGCGTTAATTAAATGTAGTGATCACTTGGCACGGGCACAATCTGCAATAAAGCCCGTGCCCTGTCCTGGGCAGGGACTGATGGACTCTGGGGTGGGATCCAGGGGCACATTCCTGCTGCAGGGAGTTCCTGGGGTGGGAGTTTGCTTTCCAAATGGCGAGGTTTGGGTTGGTGGGAAATTGGGAGATTCCCCCTGTGCTGGGCACTGAGGCCACCCCTCTAATCCTGGGATTTGGGGACATCGTGGGAAGGACTTGGAGGGGCTAGAGAAATCCAGGGAAGGGAATGGGGCTGGAGAATTCCTGAGGGAGCTGGGAAGGGGCTCAGCCTGGAGAAAAGGGGGGTCAGGGGGGCCCTTGTGGCTCTGCACAGCTCCTGGCAGGAGGGGACAGCCGGGGGTGGCCTTTGCCCAGGGGACAGGGACAGGACAAGGAACGGCCTCAGGCTGGGCTGGGCAAAGTTTACACTGGATATTGGGGAAAATTCCTTCACTGAAAGGATACTGGAAGGGGCTGCCCAGCACAGGGGTGGAATCCCCATCCCTGGAGGGATTTAAAACTCATGTGGACGTGGCTTTTGGGGACATATCTAAACCTATATCTATATATAGATATATACAGACGTATTTATAGGTCAGTTGTACATACATGGTATGAACAGGGTGGTCTCAGTGCAGACCACCACCGTGGCTCTGGCAGCTGACACCATGCCACAGCCTATTTTTGCATCCCCAGCCATGTGCTGTCTCTTAAAAAACCCTCGGGAAAATAAAAAATAGCCCTTCCCAATAATCCTGGGCCAGGTGAAAAATCCAATCCCCAGCCCAAATGGCCAACAGAGACGTCTGGGGAAGGAAAGCTTAAAATAAAACTGTTGCTGGGGAGAAATGAAAGCTTCAGGTTGGGAAGTGTAACAAGACTTGTAATATATAATGAAAATCAAATTTAGCAAGGCTAGCACTCATTTCATGGGGTTTGGTTTTTTTTTTTCCCAAACTCCCAGAACCATGAAGTTCTTTGAGAACTTCAGTGATCAATAACCCATTACAACACTGACACCAACTCTGAACCTAATTACCAATGCAGCAGAGCTTACCTAATGAGTTCTTAGAGTTATTGGTAGGGGCAAAAATCTGTGTGGGTTAATATCCTCTTTTTTTATATATTTCTCTCGATGCACCTTGATCTCTTGAGCATGACAGAATTCAGGTTAAAAAGGAGGATAATGAGACTTGTATCAAACCTCAAACTGTGAGTGCAGCATCTATTTTGCTCTGCTTGGATAAAATTCTGGTTTTCTGGAGGACAAGAACCCCCCTTGTTTTACTAAATCTCACTGCAATTCCTTCTACATGAAGCACACGAGTGTACAAATTTTTTATTCTCCTTTCTGTATATTATATATGCATATTTATGTAATGTTGTATAGCTACGATGTAATCTACATATATAATACATATTAGGTGTGCATATTTGCATACTTCCTTCTCTTGCTTTCATTTGAAATACCTGTGCATAGAAATGCATTTCTTGTGGTCCAAAATTAGAGGCATCCAGGCTTGGCTCCAGCACACCCAGTGGTGGAGGAGTCCCTGCTCCTCAGCTTGGTTTTTGTGCTGATTGAGTTCCCTTGGACGTTCTCATTTGAATTTTCCCAGCATCCAGCCATTTATTCCCCTTGCAACTTCCAGTGTGAGACTGGAGAACTCTCCAGTACTGATTTTTTTTTTTTTCCCCTAAAAATAATCAAGCCCATATAATCAAGCCATCTCTCAGGCTCCCTGCTAAACCAGCTGGAGCGTTTTCCAGTTTTTCTCTGAACTTTTTTTTTTTATTTTCAGTTGTTTTTTGGGGTTTCTTTTTAAGCAGTGAGGAAGAGGAATCAGTGCCATGCTCTGGTGGTGTCTTTCATGCTGTGCCAGGTGCCACCCTTGGACAGGGGGAGGCCTCAAGGGGCATTTACAGATCAAAGAATCCCAAAGTGGTTTGGGTTGGAAGAGACCCAAACCTCATCCCTGGCATGTCCCAGGGCAGGGACATTTCCCACTATCCCAGGCTGCTCCCAGCCCTCTCCAGCCCAGCCTTGGACACTTCCAGATATTATTCCACATTTAGAAATGCCTCCATGAATTACCTCAGCCCCTGCCACACGTGGCTGAGCCCAGTGAGATGAGTGTGTAACAGCCCCAAAATGCTAACCCAGGAAATTTCCTGAGCTCAGCCCTTCCTCCCAGGAAGCTGCGAGCTTTGTATTTGTAAAAAGGCAAAAAAAAATTCCCCCCAATTTCAGCTATCAAAGCTGAATTTGGCTTCTAAGGCTCATTTAATCACCACAATGGCTTAGTTAGAGAGAACGCTGCAGAGGGGTAATTTATCTTTATTTGTCAGCTCCCCAGGGCTGAGTTCTTTTGAAGGGCAAAAGTGAATAGGAGGTAAGGATAAATTGTAAGCTGTCTAATTTTTGACCTGTGATTTTTTTCAGACCTTGTGTTTTGGGAGTTTTTGAACAGTGGTGCCAGGAGACCCCATGGGTGAACCTGTAGGGTGTTGTCAGATTGGGATTTGGCTGAGCCTGTGGAGTGTTTTACACATTTTAACTGAGGAAAATGCATACAGGGTTTAAGGAGGACAGGAAGGAGTGGAGTTTTTTTTTCAGATCTTCATAGCTGAGGTGTGGCAAATTAATTTAAGCAATATAAATTGGCTCGATGAGGGCTGGTTCCCCTCAGTATGGCAGCAGCACGAGCCTCACCCACACCCACCAAAGTCAGTGGAAGGGCTCCTGTGGATTTTCAAAGGGCCTGAATCTTGTTTAATGAAAATTTCACTGAAGACAGCTTGCACACGGCCTGGCTAATGTTGCTGGGAGGGAAAGTGCCTCCTGCTGTGAGTTTAGAACTGGCTCCATTGTGTGGTCAGTGCTGATTCCAAGGAAGGCTCCCCTTGCTCTCGGTCACCTGGGCAAAGGTGCTGCTCACACAGACTGTGCAACACCAGGCAGGGTCAGGAAAGGTGCAATGTTTATTGACAGTGCTGGGCTCACTCCCCAGAGGTGTGCTGAATTCACAAAGCCTCGATTCTCCATTTATTGCCAAAAACTGCACATGTTCATAAAGTTCCCCAACGCACCTGAGCACATCCACCTGACCCCACTCTGGATTAAAATGAGTTTAAAGTTTGGCTGTGCTTGCCCAGTTCTCTTCTTGAGATGGGTCAGTGGGGTCTGAGATGGGTCAGTGGGGTCTGAGATGGGTCAGTGGGGTCTGAGATGGGTCAGTGGGGTCTGAGATGGGTCAGTGGGGTCTGAGATGGGTCAGTGGGGTCTGAGATGGGTCAGTGGGGTCTGAGATGGGTCAGTGGGGTCTGAGATGGGTCAGTGGGGTCTGAGATGGGTCAGTGGGGTCTGAGATGGGTCAGTGGGGTCTGAGATGGGTCAGTGGGGTCTGAGATGGGTCAGTGGGGTCTGGAATTGGTCAGAGTCTTCCTCATCATGGCAAGCTCTCATTTCCCTCTTGCTGGCAGGGCATCTTGTCCTTGGCACAGCCCAAACCCCCTGGCCAGGTTCTGGCCAGCTTTGGGCCCAGCTGCAGTCGCTATTCCTTCCTCTCCACAATCTGATATTTTTCTTGTCTTGCTTTACCAATACCACTGAGTCAAGTAAATAATAGATTGTCTCAGCTATAGCGAGGCCATCTGCTAATCATTTGCTAGTATTTAATAATACACATTGCTTCTACTCTTTTTGCTAAGCTCTGCTCTTTTAGCTCTTGATTTTTTCCAGTTTCTTCTGCTGTCTCACCCTAGAACTCCCTGCTTTTTTCACAGAGAAGCCAGACAGTCCCAGATTTCTCATATGAGCTCAAATTCACCTAATTCCCATCTCCTGCAGGAACTGGAAGTCTACTTAGAGGATTAACTCGACTTGCATATAAATCCTGTAAATTGCTGTCAGAGCTCTGTGTTTTGGGTAGCTCGTGTCTGACTCTGTTTCATTATAAAATGAGGCCAACAATGAATTTTTTCGTTCCCCATGAAGTGTGTCTGGATATTTGTGGGGGAAAACTTCATCTTAAAATTCATCTTTATTGTGACTTGGCAAAATGCAGTGAACTGATGCTTCTCAGTGACATGATTTTAAATACAAACTCAGGCTTAACTTTTATAAATTGCTGATCACATACGGCATTTTTGATGGTCCTTAACAGAAATTGTTAAATATACATAAGAAGAGATGGTTATTTTCCAAGACAGAAACATAGCAATAATAATAGTAATACTACTAATAATAATACTTGAATTAAATGATTAGAGTTAGTGCTTTGTAGTTAGAGCTCACAGGGTTTCTCTGCCACACTATGGTATTTATTTTACATTTTCTCATTGGTTTTTGAATTGTTCAGTTTGGTTAATGGGTTTTTAGAGGCAAAAGTCATCCTGAGTGTTTCCTTGAAGAGGAATATTCAGAAGGCAATTCTGGCTTTTTAGGGCATTATAATGGCTGTGGATTCTTCACTTCCTCTTTCCATTTTTCTCTCTGTATTTTATACTCTCCTGCCTATGTTAATTTTTTACCAAGACATTTTGGTTTACCAGGGGTATATCCAGGTTAGTTCCTTGTGTATATATGGGGAGGATTCAAGCAGAGAAGGGTGAGCAGTGGCAGCAGCATTTGTTTCTAGCACATGATAAATGACAAATTTC
Source organism: Thryothorus ludovicianus (assembly GCA_013397245.1). Taxonomy (NCBI): domain Eukaryota; kingdom Metazoa; phylum Chordata; class Aves; order Passeriformes; family Certhiidae; genus Thryothorus; species Thryothorus ludovicianus. The sequence continues at coordinate 178,025 of VZTB01012331.1, read as the reverse complement.
TGGTGGATGCCTGGTTTGAAATTGCCCCCTAGAGCAGGTTCCATCCGTGGTGGGGAGCAGGCAGCACCCCCAGTTTAACATTTAGCATTTCCAGTTTAACCAGCTCCATTCTCTTTAGGGGAATTCTCAGTTTGCTCCAGCCCAGAGGTGTCGTGGAGCTGCTGCAGGGAAGGGGCAGGGATGCGATGTGAAATGTGAGAGGATGAAAGCCCTTTGGGAGACTGGGACAGTAATTAAAGCTGGCAGTAATTAAGCATGTCCTGGCTGAGGCAGGAGGAGGCTGCAGGGCCATCAGCAGAGGCTCTTGGCTCTCTCACCTGGTGGGGACGGCGTTCTTGGAGCTCTCCCCTCCCCGTGGTTCAGTGCTGAGCTTCTCCAGTTTCCATCCAGGGCTTTGGGAGTGCCTGAGGAGCCTGATGGGGCAGGAGGGACCTGCACCAGCTCTGCTCTGCCCCAGCTGGGCTCCAGCTCCTCCGGATGCCCAGGGGGATCTGCTGCCACAGGGACAGGGACAGGGACAGGTTCCAGGGTTCCTCTGAAGGCACAGCAGCTGGTGGCACCTGCATGGGCATGAAGTGAGCTGTCCTCTACTTCAGAGGACATCAATTGGCTGAAACGGCCACAGGATAATGCCAATTGTCCTGCTTTGATTGATTTTCTTCCTGCTCTTTGCCATGAAGTTGAGGAGGTTTAGGTGGGGGTGAAAAGCTGCAGAGGCAGTGACAGCCCTGGAGAGGAGCAGCAGCGAGAGGAGCTGGGGTTGTGCCATGCCCAGAACCTCAGCCCTGCTCAGGCACTGCTGGTAAATGGTTCCAGAAATAAAGATCTTTGTTCCAAGCCCCGTTTCAGGTTGCTAAGTGACAGCAGTGTGCTTGCCTTGCTCCTTACTTACCTCAGCTTCTGAGCAAGGCAAGGAATGGTTAAAGGCAGGATCAAACTGAATGTGCCATATATTAAAGACATTATTATTACTTATGGCCAAGAAGGGAACATTTTGTCCCATCTCGAGGGCAGGGAGCACCAGGGGGGCTGGGCAGGGAGGGTGGTGAGTCCCTGACCCACCTTCTCCACATTCCAGAGGGCAGAGCTGGGAGATCCCATTTTTATCAGGCCACGCTCTTATCTGTTCCCTCTCAATGTACAGGCTGAGGTGGGAGTTGCTCCAAGAGGTTTTTCAGTGCCTTGCTGCTGTTTTTCACCTGTTCTTCACTCCCAGAAATTCAGGTGTTACTATAAATGTTGGTATTTTAAAATGCTGCACTTACTCCTCCCTCCCGAGTGTCCCTCAAGCATCAACATTTGGGTGTGTCTCATTTTCTTCAGTGTGATTTTCTTTAAGGGTAGAAGGATAACAACAGACATACAATAATAATAAAAATATTATAATAATAAGACTATATAATATATAATAATAAAATACAATAATAATGAAAAAATAATTATCCAAAAGCAGCTTTGTTAAAACCATTTGGCATCATTCTTCAGCAAGGAGATCAAGAATTCAGGGCTGAGCAAGCTGGGATAAGTGGGAAATGTCCCTGCCTGGAACTCGATGAGCTTTAAGGTCCCTTCCAACCCAAACCATTCTGGGATTCTCTTTTGCCTTTGGGAGCATTTCAGGGGTAAAAAACAAAATCAAGGGGCTGATTCCTCAGCTTGTGCCTTGAATTTGGTTCAGTGATTTAATTCTTGGTGTGGAGGGGAAAATGAAGTGTGCCAGATAAACATCTCGGGCCTCTCATGGTCCCCCTGGAATGAAAGGGACTAAAATAGGATTTCTTAATAAAAGCTCATTAACAGTGCCTGCGTGGAGGGGCCCTGTGTTAATTATGACAAATATATATGTATTTCCTGATCACAGGAGAGTGCTATTCAAATATAAATAATTCCCTCTGTACGGCAAGCTCGGGAGGGAAAAAATTGTCAGATATTTTCAGTCAACAGCAGTTGGCTCTGCCAAGCTCCTCGTCAGCTGTGATGAGCTATTAGGGGAATGTTTATGGACACAGCAAAAATAAACTCCAAAAAGCATCCATCATCTTTATTGCCCCTTTCCAAAGTGAAAGGGGTTATTTTCTTGCTGGACGAGCTTGCAAAGGACTGATGGAACCTGGGAAGACGGAAATAATTGACAGGGTTTAGTGTTTTTCCAGACATGACATCAGGGTTTGATACAAGAAATGGGAGATAATTCATCTTCCTGCAGCACTCAGAATGCTTTGCAAAGGCTCCAGACCCCAGAACTCTCTGAATTGCAGGAACACTCTGGTGCTTTATGTTACTTTGGGTTAATATAGGTCTGAACACCCCACTCCTCCCCAAGAAAAGGAAATTTTAGCACCCCGAGGTCAATGTGCCTCAAAAGCGTTTGCAGAGTGGAAGGGCTTTGTCATTTCTGTGACGTTTGAGATATTCTGGGTTGGTTTCCAGAAGTTTCCAGAGTTTTTGTGCTCCTGAAGGCAGAGAGCTCTGTGGTCGGGAGGATTGGGAGAATCCTCTGTCTCTCAGCTCGCTCTGCACCATCAAGGTGTGCTCAGGTGGGGTTTAATTGGATTAAATTTCATTCCTTGATCTATTGGAATTCATTCTCCTCAAAAGGCTGCAGTTTATCAAGAGGGAAGAGCAAAGATAACAAAAATCCCCCTGCTCCAGGCTGGGGCTGTGCTGTCACATGTTGGACCCTGTTAAAAATCCCTGATCCCAGGCACAGGGAAAGTGCTTAAAATGCACAAGAATTGAGATGCAACTTGGAAATAATCATTCTATTGTAGGTTTGCACTGCCATGCATTGTGCCTTACCTGATGGGGTAATTACCACCGTTACAGAACATTTTAATTACAACACTGAGTCAAACTTCATGAAAGTGCCTGGCTACAAAAACGATATTAAATATGCACAGATAGACTTTTTCTACTCATATTTTCCATCCTTTGTATTTTGCTGTTAACAGAAACCAATTGCTGCTGTCACATCCCCTGCTTGTTTACAAGTTTCAAGGTTTTCCCAGCATTGTGTGGAAAAGAGAAATATTTTCTTTCCAGATTTATTAGATTATCAACAGATGCTCCTTTTATAAACTCGCTTTGAAAATCTGACTGGGCAGAGAAGCTGTTTGAGATGGTGAGCCAGCAAACTGAGAGGGAGAAAACTGCAAATTTGAGTCATTTAGCAGATTTACAAGTGTTTGCTCAGGGTGAGATTAGAAATGCTGCTGGTCTGCAAAGGTAACTGCAAAGAATTGTTCAGGGCTGGTGAGAAACAGCAGAGTTTTAAATGAAATCATGCACCCCCCTCTGCTCTTCGGCTGCATCTGAAAACAGCAGTGCAGAGATAAATCAAAATGAATTTTGTGGGCTGTGGGAAATCCTTGCTGGGAAGCTGTGTGGAGTTTTGTGCTTTAAAGCTCTCAGCTTTGCTCTTTGCTGCACATTTTGCTGAGAAATTAGGCAAAATTTGGCCATTTTTGATGATTACACTGCTGGCTTCAGCCTGGGTTCGTGATAAATTTTGCTGTTTCCTGCTTTTGCTCACAGTCCCACACCCCCCAGTGTTGCCTTTACAAACCACCTCCCAAAATTCCATCTGCAGCCCAGCCCAGCCCAGCCTGAAGGCAGGAGCAGAATCCCAGGTGGGCACAGGGAGAGGCCCTGGGATGGGACAAGAGCTGGACCCTGAACCTCAGGTGCATCCTGGGCTCTGCTGAAACCCCAGGACAGGGTCACAGGTGTCCCTGGGGCTGCAGGGGCAGCAGGGCAGGGCTCAGGTGAGCTCCCAGAGCAGTGAGAGCAGTGAGGGATTTGTCCTTACAAACAAACTGTGGGGCTGCTGGTGGGTAAAACCAGCACTGAGAGAGAAAGGGAACAGTGGGAAGGGTTCCACTGAGTGATGAATGGAAAAAAGGTGTTTGCCTTTACAAACTAACTGTGGGTTTGCTGAGAAATTAAACTGGATATTGAAAGATGGGAGAAACAATGGGGAGAAACCAAAAATTCCATAAGAATTAAAATTAAAAGGGAGGGTTGTACATTAGAGGAGAATCTCAAGGAAGTCTGCACCTCTCAAGTCCCTCATCCAGTGGGGAAAGAGAGAGGGAAATGCAGCTGGAAATTGGGATAAAGGGGAAGCTGTGTCCTCCAAAATTTGGAGAGACCCCAGGGGATGCCCCATGGCCTCTGCCTTTATTGGAATAATTTTGGAGAGCAGCTGATACAGGTCTTGCCATTGAATTTTTAGCTGCCTGGGGTTGGTGTGTGATGAGAGCCTCACCTGATGTAAAAGATGCCTTTGATATTCTTTGTTATCTCTCTGGAAGGTTCAGATTGTTCTTAGGAAAATGAAGAACAAAAATATGCACAATGACTCCATTAACTCCCTGGCAATTACACTCCAGCTCTTTTCAGGATCACTGTGGAAAATTAATTCCTTAAGACATGCCTTAAACCCAGAAAGGGTTTCCTAAGAAATCAGGGAACTGGTTGGCAAAAAGGAATTGTTAAATCCATTGTCTTATGAAATCCATCATGACACCAGAAAATTAAGATTTATAAAGCCATGCAGTTTATGGGAACCACATTCTGTGTCTCGTGGCTTTACTAGGGAAGGGGTTGTGTTCAGATTCCGTGGATTTTTAAGGAGACAGACAGAGGACCTGTTTTCTGTGGAAATTCAGTGCAGCACATGAATGTTGGCTTGAAAACTGCCCATTTCCATTAAATGGCAACATTGGCTTTGATGGAAAAGCAGTGAATAATTATTTTGGTTGGAGTTTTACATCTCAGTTCTTTTTAAAGGGTTTGGGGTCTTGAAAAGGAAAACCGTCTTTTGTTCTTTGTATCCTCTGAGTTCCTTTGGCTGGAACTTTCCAGGCTGTGCAGGGAGTTTGTCCAATTCCCAGCATCCACGTGGGTGCCTGTGGGAACCCCAGAGTGAAAATTAAGGAGGCAATTTCTGGGCCACAAGAAAAAACGGAGAGTAAATGACTCTGTACTTGAGAGTCTGTATTATTCTAATCTTTTCCCAGTGTGAAACTCTCACTTAAAGTTTCATGGGAACATCTTCCCCTTAAATACAAGTCCTTACTTCAGCTTTTACTGGGGGTATTAAAAATACGTGTAGGAAAGATAACACTTTGTAGCTGTGTAGTAGCTGTTAAGGAGAAAAATCTGGATTTGAATGCTGATCGTTTGCAGATACAGAAATTGTACCACCTGCTGCTGGAAAATATGGAGCATCCATGAATATTATGGGAAGTGCTCTGACAGCTGCTGCAAGGGGGAGGCTGCAGCAGCTGCTTAGGAAGCAGAGTAGGGAGGATTTCAGCCTGGCACTGAAACTCCTGAGGACACAGGACCTCAGTTCTGCACCTTTACTAAAAATTTGTCCAAGATGCCATAAAAAAAAAAAATGCAGAAAACAAATTTCACTGTGTGCAGGAGCTTGCTGAGCTTACCTGCACACTGCTGCCAGCACTTTTATCTCTCTTTTCTCCTGTTTAAACAACTTCCCAGAGGTTTCTGAAGCTTTTCACACAGTTTGTGGCTGTTTTCCAGACAGGAATTCCCAGGATGGTGCTTCCCTGGCCTCACCCATTGCTCTTTGAGCTTCTGATGCTCCTCTGCATCAGCCCTGAGCTGCAGATCCTGAGAGGGGCTCTGGTGCTGAGAACATCTGAGTGCATTTCCAAAGTAATCCCCTGCTAATTAACACACAAACTCCTTCACTGTTAATAAGATAAATCGCTGTTGTCTTGATCTTATGCACCGTTTATGGTAATTTTAAGCCCTACAGAAAGTGGCTGCTTCCATGAACAAATGGGGATAATTAGCTGGAGATAGTTATTATGCAAATTGAGCAAGCTGCACCTTTGAGTGGAAGTGGATGAGCAGGTTGAGCATAATGCCCCAAATTTGGATGCAAATGGAAAAGCTGTTATGGCATAACCTGCCCAGGTTGTCCATGCTCAGGATCAGCTGCAGAAATTAATTTGGGAAATGAGCCTCAGCCACGAGCCCGGGCTGTTCCCCATCCCCAGGTGGGAGCGTGGCTGGGCTGAGCCCCCCTGGGGGATCCCAGCAAGCACTTGGGGCACTTTTTGGACCAAAACCTCACACTTCAATGAAATCAAAACATTTGGGCAAGGATTGCTCTTTTGAGGTTTACTTAGAAAATCCTGCCTATCTTGATAATATTCAATTTTAATGTTTTTACTTTTGTATCTTTCCATTTAGGTTTATTTTGATTTTTGGTTTTTGAACAGCCACATAAATACTATCAATAGGCTGAAATGGAGAAGAATATTGTAAGACTGAAATGTTCAAAACCTAAATTAGTTTATTTTTTTTTTGGTTTTTTTTTCAGAGTTCACCCCAGGACACCTCATGTGTCTGTTCTGGTTTGGAAACAAGAAATCAAATATCCCATCAAATATGGGACTGCTGGAGCAGGTGCTGACGTTGGCCAGGCTGGTGGGACCCCAGGAGGAGAACTCTGAGCCAATTCCCTTCCCTGTGAGTGTGTCCTTAGACTCATTTCTTTGGGAGCAGTTGGGATTCTCTTCGTCTGGGCTGTCTCAGCTTCATGGCTGCTCTGAGTAACCGGGAGCTGATTATTAATTCTGATCATTAATTAACACTGAACACAGTAATTGATAGCAACCTGCTTTAGACAGATCGTTCCTAGGAGAGCTTTGAGCTCTGCTCCTGCTGCCCCAGAGTCTGGGACTGCCAGAATCCCAAATAATCCCAGGCTGGCTGGGGTTGGGGCTGGAAGGAGAGGACACCGAGTCCAAGCCCTGCTCAGCAGGTTCTCCCAGAGCAGGTCACACAGCACCAGTCCAGGTGGGTTAAGTACCTCACGGAAGGACACTGCACAGTCTGGGCATCTGTTCCAGGCTCTGCCATCCACACAATTATGTATTTTTTCCATATATTCTGCTGGAACTTCCTGTGTTTCAGCCCATTGCCACTTGTGCTGTCGCTGGGCACCACTGAGAGTCTGCCCCCTCCTCTTGGCACCTGCCCTTAAAATATTTGTGTGGTGGTAACATCACCTCTCAGTGGTCTCTTCTCCAGGGTTTGCAGTTTCTGACCCTACAGTGCTTTGAGTTATCTATTCCCACTTTTTGGCTTTGCCACTCAGGAGCTCTCAGGCTCAGCTTCCCCCCGTGCAGGAGCTGGGAATGCAGGCACAGCCCAGGACCCACCTGGCTCTCCTGGCACATCCCAGGAGCTCCTGGATCCCATCCCCATCCAGCCCTGCCCCACTCCCCGCACGCGAATCAGCAAATCCTGGATGGGAATAAAAACGCCTGATGATGTTTTCCCTGAAAACGAAAGGAAACGAGCTGGATGTGGGATACAGGTGAGGGCAGGACATCCCAGGCTCTTGTTCCCCGGGGGGAGGACAGAGGAGTTATATTTACATCACACACGGCGTGCCCTGACTGTCAATATTGTGAAGCTCCTCCACAGGCTGCTGAAATCTCCACCTGAGCTTTGTCAAACTGTTTTATCACTCAATCTTTTGATTATCAGTGCAGGAAAAAAAAAAAGAAAAAACAACAAACCCCTCACATTTCCATAACAATAGCACTTAATGACCGGAGATGGTGAAAACCCAAGGTCTAATTTTATCCATGGAAATAAAGATACCAGACGTCTCTGACGAAATATTTGAAACTTGTTTTAAGAAAAGATGTTGGTGGCGAACAGATGGCCCCGGCCCGCCATCCATATTCATGAGTGCATTGATTTCATTATGCCTTCCCCTAGGAAACTCAGCTTTTATAAGTCTGCCTGGCCATCAAATTGAGCAGTCAGGAGCCCTCTGTCACAGCTCTGTTGCTGTAGAAATTGGGGGAAGTATGTGAGAGGCTTTAGCACTTTTGTCTTGACTTTTATCACCCAGCACCTGTTGTTTGGGGCTGCAAAACAGATTTTTGTCAGGTGGAACACACGGTTGGCTTTGGCTGCATAAAGTGCCACGTTCCTTTTAACAGAGTGACTTTAATTTTGTGACATCCTTGTGCTGTTTAATAACTTCCAGAGGCTTCAGACCCACGGGCAGGAGCTCCCAGTGAACCCAGAGCTGCCAAAATCTCTTTGGGGAAATCTCTCGTTCGATTCTCTGCTTGATATATTAATTGCCCAGGATAAATCGTACAAAGCAGCGATCACTTAGATCACAAAGGGAAGCAAAACATCCAGGCAGAACTGCAAATCCAAATTGAAGTGCCTTTTCACAGAGGGAAACACGTTGTTAAGCACTGGCGAAAGCTGGGAATGTTTTGAGAATTGTTTTTAATCGACTTTGAAGGCTTCTGTGTGAAATTCGGGATTTTTAGAAGTTTTTTCCTAAGGAATTTGATAATTTTTTCCTTTATTTTGTCCATTTCCCAGTAACACCTAGCTCCATTTGTGAGGATACACACTGCCCTCTCCAAATAGTGACATTTGGCTTTTTTTGGTGCAACGTTTGTGCATTCCTGACTGGAGCTGAGGCACCTCCTGGGGGTGAAGCCCACGAGGTGTCTCTCAGAAAGTTCATTTTCCAGGCACTGGCTCAGTGATGGGAGAGCATCCCTGGGCACTGGAGCCCGGGGATGGAGGGTCCAGGGATGGGGAGGCTCCTGGTGGGAGCAGGAGGACCTGAGGGGCTGATTGATGGACTCTCAGCCCTGCATTCAGGACCTACCTCTTTTTTTAAGGCAAGTTTAGCAGCTGGTCCTTTGATTTGCAAAATGAGGTTTAGTTCTAAAGAATAGGCCAAGACTGAGGGGATTCTGTAGGTTTGGGACTTGGACTCGCTTTTATCTTCCTCTTTTTATCACTTCATTCGTTTCTTTCGGGCCAGAAGTATTTTTGTGTGCTCTTCAAAAGCCGGGCTGCTGTTGTACTTGGGCTCCAAAGACCCTTAAAAATGCCATTTAAATTCAGATCTTTTCCAAAGCTTGAAGGGAGGGAAGTTTTTTAAAGTGTTTCCTACTTGGACATAATCGATCAGCAGCAGGGTAAAACCCAGGAATGTTCCTTTGGGGACCTTTGATGAATGAAATTACAGCTGCATGACACAACATTTCAGGTGTCAGCTGGACAAAGACAACATCTGACCATGACAACAGAATGTCCAGGTTTTTATTTTACTCCTTTTCTAGAAATAAAAAATAGGGTTAATATTCTCCCACTTGGTTTGCTTGATCAAGAGTACAGTTTAATTAAATAAAATGAGCACAACCACCATTTTTTTGCATTATGGAACTGTCAGCTGAGCATTCAGCTCCCAAAGGGTACTCAAAGGATCATTTAATTTTTAAATGATTGTAGCCTTGAAATAACTTAAAAGGCACTAATATATTTAATCAAAGGAGGTAACGTAATGGAGAAATAAATCATTCATGCATATAAATAACAGGGCTCCCACGAGGGTGGGAAGCCAGCAGGGAAAATATTTGGGGCTAAATTGTTTCCTCTGGCCCCCTTCTGCCAACCTGAGGTGGTTTGTCACAGGCCCAGTTTGGGGTTTTTCTGTACCCAGGATATCCAGGTGTGCTGTCAGCTGTGCCCAGGCCTGTCCTCATGTGTCATTTGTGCCTCTTTTGTCCCCCAACTCGTGCCTGGGCTGTGTCCTGACCTGAGAAGCTCTGGAAATGTCAGGATTGAGGCTGCACATCCCCAATTCCCCCCTGTCTCACGGAGCAGAGCTAAAGAGGGGAAGGAGCCCTGCAATTACATTAAAATGTCCTGGCTGAGCAGCCATTTCAGTTTGGGCATTTCCTAATTTCCCTGGCTCTGCTGTGTAAATCAGGGCCTCCAGCAGCACCTCTGCTGTGGGTGGGTGTTGGAACAGGGCTTGGAAAAGCTCAGCTCAGCATTTGGGGCAGCAGGGGTGGGCTTGGCTCATCCCCTGGGCTTGGGAGAGGGAGCAGGGGCTGGGGGGGGGCTGCTGCTGCATCCAGGCCAGCCCTGGGGTCACCACCCTGATGGTGGCACCACCCTGGCAGTGTCACCACCCTGATGGTGCCACCAGCCACTCTCTATTCCCAGTGCCAGAGTGGGACTGGGCCAGACTCATCTCCATTGAATGAATTCCTCAGTTTCAGAAATGTGTATTTCAGTTTGTTCTGGTAGGAAAATGAATCCACAAACCCCAGAAGTTTGT
>VZTB01012331.1:145786-167801 GCA_013397245.1 Thryothorus ludovicianus | reverse complement strand
TTGTTTGTAAGGACAAATCCCTCATTCCTCTCTGTTCCTTTAAAGGTTGCTTTATTCATAATCTAGATGAAACAATAGCCCAGCAAAAATGTTCTCTCTGTTGCTGTACATTAGTTATATGTGACTGTATTAATTAGTAAATAGAATATTATGGGTATTATAAAATCATGCAGGAGGATTTCTTCCTGCAGTCTGTTGTGACCATCTGGGGACTCTGCACCCAGACATTCGCAGGCAGCTGAAGTTAACATCAAGTGGCACTTATTTATATATTTTTATATTCTATATTAATTATTATACACATAATAATGTAATACAAGAGGTTTGCCCTGAGCCTCTGGGGCTCCTGCTGCACTCTCAGCTCCTCCCAGGCAATTGAAGTTCCCATCAAGTGCAATTAAACACCTGAGCCACTCCAAACCTGGAAATCTTTTGACAAAACATCCACCACGAGGTTGTTCTTTGTGCATCATCTGTAATCTGCAAATCTCTGGGGGTGGAGAGGCACAGGTGCCACTCCTGGAGTTGTCCCATTTTTGCTGTCACACCTTCCCTGTGACGCCCCTACCTGTTTTTAATTAGCACTCATGGTTATTATATCCATAGGAATTCCCAGAGACAAGGAAAACTGCATTAAACCAGAAGGGATAATGCCACACCTGCCCTGAGTGTTTTGTCCAAAATCCAGAGGGTCAATTTGCTTAATTGATTAATCACAAATAGTTATATTAAAAACTGCCCTTTCTAGGTTATCTCCTTGAATGAAGTTACTCTGTTAATTCAAAGGTTTTTCAAAGTGATTTAATGAAAAATTAATTTCTAAGGGGGAAAAAAAAAAAAAAAGATGGCAGCTCATAAATATAAGATTCTTCCCATCTGTTCGTGGTGCATGACTCAGGGCTGTGTGCATGCACCTGGATAAAAGATGAATAACCTGCAGCTCGTGCCAGGAGAGCTCCTCAGCAGGTTGGGATCAGGCAGGCTCCTGATCAAGGTCGTTTAGGATTCCCATACAACATAAACTCGTTAGAAATGACATTTCAGTGTGCAGCTGCCTCCCTGGCAGCGTTTACGTGAAGGAGTAGGACTGAGGAAAACCTCCAGTGGCCTGAAACACCTACCTGTGGAAAGCACTGGAAATGGAGAACTTTTATGTTTTATTGATGCTGAAATGTGGATTTGGTGTTCTGGGTGTGTCCATCCTGGGCAGTGCCCCAGGCCAGGCTGGATGGGGGTTGGAATATCCTGGGACAGTGGGAGGTGTCCCTGCCATGGCAAGGGTGGCACTGGGTGGGATTTAGGGTCCCTTCCAGCCCAAACCAGTCTGTGACAACAAGGGGAATTGTGGGGGGAAATTACAGAGATCTGCAAAACAGGGATGGGCAATACAGGCTGAGGGTTCCATGGTTTCAGCTTCCTCCTCTGTGGAGAAGCTCTGCAGGACCTTTGCTTTTCCTAATCCTAATTTGTGCAGCTCCTTGAGAAAGGAGCCACATTTCTCCAGTCTATTTTTAAACACCCAGAAGTTGTCTTAGTGAGAAAGCGATTTCATGGGTAAAAATCAAGCAATTCCACAAAAGAGCTGAGGAAAGTTGTTTCCTGCATATTTCTTAAGGCAGCACCCCCAAATGTGAGGATGTTCTGTGAAACTCTGAGGCTGTGGGTGCCATGCTCTGGGTGATCAGCTCATTTTCTGGGCTCTCCAGTCCATATTTGCAGCAAGCAGCCCAAAGCTGTGTGCCAGAGCCTTTCCCTCGGTGTGCAGGTCCTGTCCCTCCCGGGGTGGGAGGATGTTGTTCTCCCTGGCATACTGTGAGTGGGAGAGTGGGAAAAACCAGCCAAAAGCTGCAGTGGCATTTCAAGTTAACGAAGCTTTCAGTGATCAAACAGATGTGGGTTAAACAATGGAAATTTGCTGCATCCCCTGCCACAGAAAATGGGGAAATGCCATAAATTTCCTGCAAGGTGCTGGGAGGTGACTTTGGTTTGGTGGCTCATGGAATATCTGGAATTGGAAGGAGCCCACGAGGACTGGGTGCTGTGGCTGTGCTGTTGGGTGGGACTGACAAGCAGTGATTGATGTGTGCTGGCAGCCACCAGGAAAAAGTTCTGCTTTATACATTTAAAGAGTTTTAAATTTAGGTTTTTTTACCACTCCCACTCCTCTCTCTGGGGATAAAAAGGAAAAGCACACGGAGGGCAGGGACCTGTTGCGTGTGGGGGAATTGATTTGGAAGAGGTTTTTGTCCATTTTTGATAACTTCTGGATGCCAGAGTGTTGTGCTGACACTTCTTGTAAAGGAAAAAGGTTCTGGTGGCCACAGGTTCTTGGATTTTCCTGTTTGGCAGCTCCCACAGCTCTCCAGGCAGATGGGATTTCACCAGGTTCTTGCTCCCTGGACTGGGAGGTTCTGCCAGTGGGCTGTGATTTCTGCATCCTTTGAGGGAATGGCCTCTGCAGACATCCTCCATCCCATCCCAGGAAATCAGTAAATAAAATCATCTGTAAAATTAAGTCTTCAGTAAGGAAAGCTTTTAAAGAGATGCTCTCAAGTGTTTCTCCATGGAAAATGAGAAAGGGGAGTGCATTCCTCTTGGCTTAATTCCCACTCAGCTCTGTCCCAGCAAAAATAAAAGCAGCTTTCTGCATTGCATCCTCATTTATAGGGCAATAAAATCCCAGGAAAAGCAGCAATTCTTCATAAAAGTACAAACAAAGCAAATAGAAGCTTCTCCTGGGGTGTGTCCAGCCCTCAGATCATTTGGAAGGTGGTCAGGAGCTGTGTGGGAGGTTACATTCCAGCTGGTAAAACAAAAATCAATGGATGTGAAACGAGTTAATACAGGTGGAAATATTTCCCTCCGGGCACTACCAAAGAGTTTCAGGGCAGAATTTTCCAAAGAAAATTTCCATCTGAGGCTGCTGATGTTTTTTCTTGTCATATTAATGTCGCTTTTGGTTCTGTCTGTGGGACATCTCTGATGTGCTGTGGCCACATGGGCCCTGCCCAGCCCAGGCTGTTGGCAGGGGGTGGTTCCTCACAGCTCAGGTGTGCTCAGGTGTGGTTTGGCTGTTCCTGACAGGTCAGGTGTGCTCGGGTTTGGTTTGGCTGTTGAGGGATCAGGTGGTTCAGGTGTGGTTTGGCTGTTCCTGAGGGATCAGGTGTGCTAAAGTGTGGTTTGGCTATTGATGGATCAGGTGGTTCAGGTGTGGTTTAGCTATTCCTGACAGGTCAGGTGTGCTCAGGTGTGCTTTGGCTGTTCCTCCAAGCCCTGTGGGACTGTGCCAAGGCCATGTGTGGCACCTGGACACTGCTGGTGCTGCAGATCCCTGGGACAGGTGCCCACAGGAGCTGACTCCAGGAATGCTCCTCCTTAGCTGGATAAACCCTGGCTGCATCCGTCCCTGGAATTCATTTTGTGTTCCCAGCAAGATGAGAGCCCTGTGCAGTGTTTTGTGTCAGAGCTGCTCTTCCAGCACACGCTGCTCTTCATCTGGGGAGCCCTTGCAAATGATTGAACATTTTAATCTCTTTCCTGTGTGTCCTCACGTGGATTGCAGTAATGTGCATCTGGTAGCAGCAAGTGGACTGTGACCCAGAAGGGATTCAGGGCTGTGGAACAAAGCGTCCCTGCTGTAATTTCTTTCTCATCTTCATCTTCTCCGGCTGTATCCTCAGGTAACTCCACGCTGGGCTGTCCTAAAGTGTCATTTCCAGCAGCTCTATTCCTGGAGGCTCCAGCCCTGTGCTTCAGCAGGAGCTTCATGAGAGGCACTGCTGGTGATACCTGGTGGAGGCTGAGCTGGAGCAGAGCCCAGCCAGGACAAAAGGATAAATTGGGATTTATTAAAAGGCCTCACTGGGCACAGCTGGGCAGTGCCAGAGCCCGGCTGGGCACACCCAAGGTGAACCCAAAATGGGCACAGAATGGACACCTGATCACGAGGGCTCACACTTTGATCAGTTCTGCTCCATTTGCACATTGGAGTTCATTGTGCAATTCCAGCTCCAGGTTATGCAGCTCCATCCTCCTTGGTTTTCCTTCTCCCTTCACCCTTGGTTTTGTTCTTGGGCTGAAAGTTGTCCTTGGTGCTGAGCTGGAGCAGGAATTGTTTTGTGTCCCTGCTCTGTGCAGAGAGCTCAGCAGCACTGAATATGAAACCCAGAACTGCCCACCAAAACAGCCCAGAATGTAAAAAATACAAAAGCTAAAACCTGAGGCATAATTTCCCCCCTTCAGAGGCTTGACAAGGCCTTTACCTTGTTGAGTCTCTATTCCAAATACAAGTACCTAATAACTGAAAATAAACATCTAACAAGGGATAAATATCTAATGGTGAATAAACCTGATACTGCCAGGGTAAATCCTCTCTGGGTGAGGAGTGGGTGCTGCTGGCTGTGTTGGAATGCAAAGGAACGAGGGAATGGTGCCTGAGTGCAGCAGGACCAGTGCAGTGCTCCCTTCCCAGCCGTGGTGCAACCTCTGCTCCCAGCTGGGAGGTTCTGTGGAGCAGCTGGGGTGCAGGGAGAAATCCCAGCTGGAAAAGGGGAGGGGGAATATTGGAATAAATCCCTGCTGGGAAAGGGGAGGTTTGGTGGAATATTGGAATAAATCCCTGCTGGGAAAGGGGAGGTGGAATATTGGAATAAATCCCTGCTGGGAAAGGGGAGGTTTGGTGGAATATTGGAATAAATGCAATGGATTGGATTTATTGGTGGGACATTGGAATTTAATTTGGGTTCTTGTTAGGGTGTCTGCAGAGCAGAGTGGCCGAAGGGCCCCGTTAGGATAAACCTGTGTTCCTCTAACCTGCTCTCCACGTGCCCAGGGAGAGCTGCTTCAGGCTAAGGCTGGTTCTTGTGAGGGCTCAGTCTCCCCGTGGTGGCACTGAGCAGCTCCTGAGCTGTCCCCAGTGCCCTGCTGAGGTGACACTGCCCAGATTTCCTGCTGGCACCACAGCTCTGGCTTTGCTGTGTGGGCAAGGCAGTTGTTTTCCACCTCTGTGACTTGCTCAATTTTCACTCTAAATCAAATTTCTCAACACTTCTCTTCCCCAGTGGTACCAATTTCACCTCTGTATGCTTTTGTCCTGCAGACACCACTCCTGAGCCACCTTTGTGCAGCTGTGTATGCTCAGAAAATGAATTTGATGTTGCATTATTGAACATGGCAGTCAGGCTATTTCTCCCTCCAGCCAGGGTCAGAACCCACCTGAGCCTCAGGACTGGAGCCTGCCTGGACCTAATCCTGGAGTTTCTGGTTTCTTGTTCTCCTTCAGAGCCTGTCTCCTCCAAGACTGTGCTCAAATTGCCTGTTCACAGGGGCTGGGGCTGCTGCCTCCCAAGTGGGGCTGCTCTGGGTTGAGTTTGTTTGGGTTTGGTTTTCATTTTTTGACTCAGTCAGCATGAACAGCCCACTCTGCACTGAACTCAGAGGGTAGAAGGATTTACTTCCTAAACCTCAGGTTTATGAAGTTTTACTCCCTAAAACTTGCCAAAGCTGGCTGTTCCCCCATTGCTGAGCCCTCCCAGCAGCAGAGAGAGCTCCAAGCCCTGAGTGCCTGTCCTTGGAGCCCTGGCTGTGCCCTGCCAGCTCCTGCTGTGCCACTGGCCTGGCATTTGTCCTTGCTTTTAACTTCATTTGCAGGGCCCCTGAGAATAACTTGTGGCTCTCTTCCTGCAAAATGACACTTTGCCAAAAGGAGAGACAAGAACTCGTTTTAAAATGCAAACCAGGAGGCTTCCTCCAGTCCAGCACAATGATTAACTATCCCAGCTTACATGGAGTAATTGCAGCCTTTCCTCCTCGTTCCCCCCTTGCCATTGTTCTCCTGAATATCACCTGCTACATCTTTACTATCACGACACTTTCTTACTGCACAATTGGAATTATGACACCTTTTACAGCATTCTATATAATTAAAAAGCCAGACATCCTCTGAAATAACAATATTCTGGCAAGTGATGTGGCACAGATGAATTATTTTGAGGGCAGATTATGCTGGCAGGCTGGGCTGTGCATCAGGCTGGAGAAGTAGGACACATTCCTTATTTGTTGTCAGTTTTCCTTTGTGCTTAATGCAGATTTGTCTGATTCCAGCACTGGAGAGGGAAACCTTGATTTAGGAAGCTGTGTTTCAATGAAATGACACCACCTCATGATCTGTCACCTTTCTCCTCGAGTTTCCCCACTGCCTTTGCTAGGATTCCAGGCAGAGAAATGGATTAAGTGTTGCTCAGGGGGACAAATGCAGCCCGTGGAATCCCACCCTGCCCTGTGGAGGGAGGTGGCTCCTGCTGGGATGGGATAAATGAAACCAGGCAGCTCCCAGAGCCCAGCGTGGTTCCTGACCTGTCTGAGCTGAAAGGGGTTGTTGTGGGCCTGTAAGAAGTGATGCCATGCAGGTGTTCCAGCTGCCACTTCAAGATAAAATCAAATTTCTGCTCCCTGCAGTTGTTGAGAGGGGGAAGAAAGGTTGGCTCAGAATTCCAAAGACAGATGAAGACAGTATAACTAATTAAAAACCAATACAAATGGCTGTGATTAATGCAGTGTTAGAATTTGTGAGGAAAGCAACCTTGTGCCTGCTGATGCTGGGCAATGCCTTGAGTGCTGTTTTCAGCTTCCCTCTGTATGTCCGAGTCTTAGTGAAATGAATTTTTGGTTTAACTTTAGGTCCAGAAAGTCTTCACAGTGACCAAGGCAGCATTTATAGATGGTTCCATCCTAACAGGGATTTTCCTATTCCTACCCTGCTTTTCCCACCCCTTTCAAACCTTTCTTTATTCTCAAATCTGCAACGAGTTCTTGCCACGCTGTAAAACCCCAGTGAGATCAGTGGTGTGCTCCTGCTGACCTGGCTGACCCTTCCTCAACCACAGGCTCACCAAAACATGAAAATCTGAGTTCCAGGGACCCCCTGAAACCTCCCCAGGGCTGTGCTGGGGAGCAGCTCCTGGGGCAGGGCTGGGGGTCCCGGGGTGCAGCTGAGCCCTGACCTGTGAATTTAGGATTTCTCACACGTTCCATGGGCAGGGATTTTTTCCTGAAGCAGAGAAAGGGGAAAATGTGCAGTTTATTTTCTTATCTTTTATAGAGGCAGAGAGAGGATGGATCCCTCTTACAGATGTCAGCAGTGTGGTGAAGAAATCACAGGATTTCTGCTTATCTGGCTGTTTAAGGCTTTCTGGGCCAATCAAATTCTGCCAACTAGATATTTATGTTATTAAACCAATACTGAGCTAATTGGTGTTATTACAGTGTGAACATTGTTAACAATCCCCTCTGAACACCTGAACCTCACATTATTACATTCTAAAACTTCTTGTTAACCTTTAGAACTACTTCTGCTTTGTCCGTGGCTTGAAGCTCTAAAACTAAACTTTACTCAACCTGACGCACTCTGCTTTAAGTTATAAATCCACATTCTTACCTCCAGCACCTAAACTTGGGAGCCTTTCCCAAGGTTTCAGGTCAAACCCTGTCTGTAATTCTCAGTTTTGGCTCACAGACCCAATATTCTGAAATTTCCCAGCACTTTGGATTCCAGCACTGACCCGATTGCTGCAGCTTCAGGGGCACAGAGCTCAGGCAGTGAGCTCCAGGGCATGGTGAAAAGCTGCTCCAGGCACTTCTGCCCTGTAGGGAACATCTGAAGTGTTGGGAGGATGGATTTAATGGTTTTGTTCCTCCCCAGAGTGCTGCAGTTCAGGTTTGGATGATGGGGGTGGGTATGGCTGTATTTAGAATGTCCCTGGAATGCATTCAGGATGTCCAGGTGTCCTTATATCCACCTTTATATCCATCTTTATATCCATCTTTATATCCATCTTTATATCCATTTGATCTGAGAGTCAAAA
Source organism: Thryothorus ludovicianus (assembly GCA_013397245.1). Lineage (NCBI taxonomy): Eukaryota > Metazoa > Chordata > Aves > Passeriformes > Certhiidae > Thryothorus > Thryothorus ludovicianus. Next base: position 159,939 of record VZTB01012331.1, on the reverse strand, counting down.
TAAATGAAAATAGAATTGAGGCATCATTCATTTGCTGGAGATTTTAATTTTTTCTTTTCATACAGGAAATCAAATCCCATTTTACCATTCTGGCATAATGGATTAAGATAAAGCACAGCTTATTTGTGCTCAGAAACCCACTCTGGTATCTTTTGCCTGGTACAGACACTCAGGTTTCCTCTTAGGGTGGAGTTGATGAAGTATATTTTGCTGCAGTATCAGCTGCCTGATAATTTAACTTCCCTTATTCCATTATGGTGCTAAGCAACATTTTAACGGATTGTGAGTTTCCCTTTTGGTATGGCTGTCTGGAGAGCGTGTAGAGCCTGTATAATAAGCTTTAAATCTAAATAAAAAGTTAAGTATATAGCACTCTCAGTCTTCAGAGCACTGGAATAGATTTATTTAATCATCCTTTATGAGCCAGGCCAGCAGTTACGGCCTCGCTGGTACCGAGGGGGCATTTATCAGCAGTCAGTGACTTGCTGTGGTCAGGAGAAGTGTCACTGTCAGGAGGGGACAATCTCCCAGTGAATGAGCCCAGTTTGACACCAGTGCCCAGCCCTGGTGCAGGTGCTGTCCCTGCCCAGCCTGGGGTGGGCTCACAGCTCACACCAGGCAAGGATCTGCCCCAGCTTCCCTCCCCACGGGCCTGCCTCGTGCTTGGAGAGTTCTGCCAGGCTGAATGAGCTGCTCATGGATCAGCTGGGTCCCAAAAAGGGCTGGAAATGCAGCTCCCATCCTGCACATTTCCCACCTGCACATTTCCTCCTGCACATTTCCTTCCTGCACATTTCCTCCTGCACATTTCCACCTGCACTTTTCCTCCTGCACATTTCCTCCTGCACATTTCCCACCTGCACATTTCCTCCTGCACATTTCCTCCTGCACATTTCCTACCTGCACATTTCCTCCTGCACATTTCCTCCTGCACATTTCCTCCTGCACATTTCCTCCTGCACATTTCCTCCTGCACATTTCCTCCTGCACATTTCCTCCTGCACATTTCCTCCTGCACATTTCCTCCTGCACATTTCCTCCTGCACATTTCCTCCTGCACATTTCCTCCTGCACATTTCCTCCTGCACATTTCCTCCTGCACATTTCCTCCTGCACATTTCCTCCTGCACATTTCCTCCTGCACATTTCCTCCTGCACATTTCCTCCTGCACATTTCCTCCTGCACATTTCCTCCTGCACATTTCCTCCTGCACATTTCCTCCTGCACATTTCCTCCTGCACATTTCCTCCTGCACATTTCCTCCTGCACATTTCCTCCTGCACATTTCCTCCTGCACATTTCCTCCTGCACATTTCCTCCTGCACATTTCCTCCTGCACATTTCCTCCTGCACATTTCCTCCTGCACATTTCCTCCTGCACATTTCCTCCTGCACATTTCCTCCTGCACATTTCCTCCTGCACATTTCCTCCTGCACATTTCCTCCTGCACATTTCCTCCTGCACATTTCCTCCTGCACATTTCCTCCTGCACATTTCCTCCTGCACATTTCCTCCTGCACATTTCCTCCTGCACCTTTCCTACCTTCACATTTCCTACCTGCACATTTCCTCCTGCACATTTCCTTCCTGCACATTTCCTATCTGCACATTTCCTCCTGCACCTTTCCTACCTTCACATTTCCTACCTGCACATTTCCCACCTGCTCCCCTCAAAGTCCAGAGCAGCCCTGAACGCTGGCGACAGCCGTACCTGGGCTGTTTAATCACCTCATAAAAGAATGGAAACAGATACTTAATGAATCAAAGTGCACTCAGATTAAATGATCAGAAATTCCTAGTTAATCACCAGAAAGGAAACTAATTAAATTACCATTCAGCTTTTATGGGGGCCTTGGGATGGTGAGCTGAAATAAGTCCCTTCAATCACTTTTTTCATTAGGCGGGACAGGCATATTCAAGGTTAGTGAAGATAAATGTGATGTTCTTTGCTTGCTCTTGAAATTATAGTATTTAAATAGCATTTTATGCTTCATCACCTAATGCTAAACCCAGAGTAGACTGCAAGGAGAGGCCGTGGCAGAGACAGCTTAGCAGGGAGGCACAGGGAAGGAAGGCGAAAATTGGGAATTCGCAAATCAAGATTTAAAAGGTTTTCATTTAATTATCATTTAAATTTCTAATTGCATTTTACCTTCAGGAATAAGGGAGATAAGTGATAGTGCCAGGTGATGAGATGCTAATTCCAGCACTGACTCTGGCCCTTGGCAGGCAGAGGGGATAGAGGTGGTGTGTGATGTCTGCTGACCACGATGGCCGCCCAGCCCTTTCCAGTGCCAAAAGGGGAAGAATTGTGGAAAACAAACGATATTAGAAGCAAAAAAAGCAGATTCCTATACTTTTTTTTTGGCAGTTCTGTGTCCTTAGGAGCCACCACCAGCGTGGTGGCAGAGCCTGAGCAGGTAGGTCAGGTCCTTGCTCCCACTGCAGCCCTGGAGGCATCACCCTCCAGGTGCCTCCTGCTTTCCTCTGCATTCTGGGCTTTGTGTCCCTGCAGTTATTCCCACGTTGAGGAAATGTTCTGCCAGGGGTTCCAAATCCCAGGAGTCTGGTGGCAGTGGCAGCAGAGGGGCTGCTCCATGCTCCATCCTCCTGTCCCCAGGGCTTGGGGATTGTCCCTTGGCCAGAGCAGCTCCCCCATCCCTGTGACATTCCTGAGGGAAACAAAAGCTGCCCCAGCCCCAGGAGGTGCTCCCTGAATGGAAGGGAAATCTCCCCCTGCTTCAAAGCCAGAGGTAAATTCCTGAAGCACAGAACAGCTCCTGAGGAGAGGGGAGAGGGAGAAATCTTATTTAAGCATCAGTCAGTGTATTTCGGTGTTCCTTTCTTATTTTCTTTTTGTTATATTTCTTAAAGCAAACCTTTACAGGCTCACAAAAGTGACAAAAGATCCAGTGATATCCCTTCAGTTCCCTGAAAAGGAGGATTTTCAGCAGAAAGTGAAATCAGTGAAATCCTTTCACTTTCTTTCTTAGCTTTTTAACAACCATGCCCGAGGTTCCTGACACCCCGAACTTGCTTGAAAAGTTAAGAAAAGAAAACACAGCTGCAGGGTTTCAAAGCAGGGCACAACCAAGTCAAAATAATCTCACTATAAAATCTGGGGGCTTTTCATTCACACCGAGGTTTTCCCACTAGCAGAGATCCTGGTCATTTAGATTCCTGCTTAAATTGGTGGGGTTTTACTTAAAATCATAGTAAGTATCCTTTTGTGGTGAATGATCGACTGTGACAATATTTGCCAGCTGAAGCCCACAGAGCCTTGAAGTGTTGCTGATTTTGTTTTCTATTAATATGGGTAATTATGTTTACTTTGCCACTTGGGATCGTATCATCATTGAAATAATTAGTGCATTTCCAGATACTTTGATAGATCTAAAAATTTCCTCTAAAAGCCTCCAAATACAAACAGAGAGAACAAGAAAGGAGCATAATTATATTATTTTTCAATTTAAATATTCTTAGATCGGTATCAACACTGGGAGGGGAGTGGAGCTGAATATTCCTCGATGGGTTACAGAGGAAAAAACTGACTCGGGTTCTTTGGGAAGGAATAAAAGACCTGGAGGGAATCTCTGGAGCAGGACTGGCAGCTGGAAAAGCCAGAGCCTTCCTCACCTCCAGCACCTCCTTTCCAGCTTGGTCCTTCCCACAAGCTCTGGGACAAGGGAATGGCTCCAGATGTTCCTCCAGCTGCTGGGCTGCCTTCCACACCCCCTGTCCTGGGGAGGATGTCCAGGAGCTGCACCTTGGCTCACTGCTTCCTTTGGAGAGAATTGCTCTTTCTGTCTGCTTGGGAGGCATTCTGGAGGGTTTTTTTTTTCCCAAATCATTTTTTTTTTTTTGCTTTGTAACCAGAGCAAAGTATTTCCAAAGAGTTTTTGGCTGAGCCCATCATTCTGGTTACTGAGAACTGAAGATATTTTTGGGGCATGAGGGATTATCCTTTATAATCCATTAAACAAACTTTCCACACACTTGCTACAGTGGGGACAAACTTTTTGGATTCAGACACCACCCTGGATTCTCAGAGATGTGGTTCCAAAGCAGGATTTGTGCGGGCACAGCCTCTGTCTTTAGCGGTGGGGTTTGTGTGTCCGCAGCTTTCATCCACCCTCGGTAATGAGCCGGGAGCAATTAGCAATTCCTTAGCTCAGCACTTGGTGGGACAAGGGCGTGCTGACCCCCAGGGGGATGCTGCGGCCTTTCTTCAGCACATTCTGCTTTCAAACTTCCCAAGGACAGGCTGTGCTTGGAAACTTCCCCCGGAGAGCAGTGTCCCCAGGATTTAGGGAGAGGACACCATCCCAGCTGCTCCAGCTGTTCCAGCTGTTCAGCCCCGGGAGCTTTGTGCCCCGCAGCTGCTCCCTCTGCCTGGCTGAAGCTGCAGGGGGATGTTCAGACCCTCACCTGGGCTAGGGCATGGTGGGAGCATCCTTAACCCCTTCCTGGGCTGCGGGGTCTGCAGATCCCAGCTCCCCAGCTGGCTTCCATCCCCAGGGAATTGGGGAATCAAACCTCCGTGGAGCTCAGGGAATGAGGAGAGACCCCCCAGCTGAGGGTGCCTCCCTTCCCGTTGTTCTGAGGACACAAAATCTCATTAGTTACTCGTGAAGTAAAAGTGAAGCGAAATTGTTTTGCCTCATGATCTAATTCCTTTCCTGGCTGGTGTTTTCCCTGGATTGCTGGAGCCTGGCTTTGTTTCATTTCAGCTGGAAATTGTACCAATAGGCATCAGAACATCCCTGGTGTGCTGAGTGGCTTTTCCCTGGTGTGTTCTTCATTCCAGAGCAGTGGTTGTTCATTGTGGCAGGGAATCCCTGAAAATGATGATTTCTGTGGTACTGACATTGTGGAGTTGCCAAAAATAATCAAAGTCCAGGGACACACTGGTGAAGTCCTGAGGCAAAACCGTGTTGGTTTAAAGAAGGTTTAAAAAAAAATAACTTGGATCTTCATCTGATGGAGTTTCCATAGTGGAAAAGAACAATTAATAACCAGGAAGAGCCCAAAGCAGGGAGAGTAACAAATTCACATCCCAGCAGGCCCCAAACCAGGCTGCTTAAAATGAACCTTCTCATCTGCATTGCAGCTCTCATGTTTAATATTCACTGGGGCCAAGGGGCACCCCAGCCTCTCCTGCTAATCCCAAATAATCCCTTTCATGTTCGGTGGGATCTTGCTCCCAGTTACTGACTTCAGAGCCAGGGCCACGAGGAATTAATTGCAGGATGGCTCCGAGTCTGAAGGGTTTTGTGGCTGCCTCCCCCATAGCTGGAGGCCATGGCTCGTGTTTTAGGCTTTTGATCATGTAGTGATTATATTGTCACGATCTGGTGAATCTTCCAGGACCCTGCTGGAAGGCTTGATTAGTGTAAATTAAGATATGTGGAATGAAAAGTGTGCAGGTAGCAGAAGTTTCCAGGGAAGTGGTGGTGGTGTCAGTGGTGCTCTGAAGAGCTGCAATTCACTTGTTTTGTTTCAAGGCAACAAGTCAGGTTTGGGGAAAAAATAAATGCTGCAAAAAAGAGGCATCAGAAGGTGGTGTGCAGGTGCACTTTGCAGAGCTGTGGTCCCATATTTTGTTAGTTATTACTAATTAGGCAGATGTAGGTGAAAATATCTGTACATTTTATGCAATTATACTGTGCTGGTCTCTGTCCTCCTGCTCTGCATGTGAAGCTTTAGTGAAGGCAAAAATAAAGAGACTGGAAGAAAGAAATAAAAAAAAAAAATAAACAAACCTAAAGCCAAGCATTCCCTAAACAAATTGCAGTAGCAAGACATTTTCAAGCAATCAAAATGTTCCCCTTTAAAACCTGGGGAATGGAAATAACCCACAAACCCACATTTTGAACAGAAAATCCTGGGGGTTTTGCACCTGCTCTCAGGGGAGCTGAGGAGAGGAGGGATGCTCTGGGCACTTCAGAGCTGCAGGATGCTGTTTGGAAAAGCAGCTTTTTCCCCTGGCTTGCTGCTTCCAGCCAGGAACAATAAGGAAAATAGATGATCTTTAGCAGTTATGTGCTAGAACTGCCTCATTTTATTTTATATCCCTGCAGGAAAAAATATTTTCAGGGGAGTAATTCTGCTTAGGAGTCAAATCCTCCTGGACAGAAGCCAGCTGGAATCTTTCCATTTGGTTAACTCGGAGGGGTGGAAGCAGCAAGGCTCCCTTAGGTGCTGCTGCTGTCACTGTCACAGTGGGGGGAGGATTTAGCACTCTGAAATTCCAGCTGAACCGCCAGGATCCTCTTCCAGCACATCCCTGCTGGAAATGGCTCTGCTGGAGATGGGTTTGGCACCTGGAGCCTGATTGAGGTGAAGAGAGAGAGGCCCAGAAGGAATTTGGAGTGAGAGTCACAGAAACCCCCCAGGCTGCAGGGGCTGTGTGAGCCCTTCATGGGGATTTACAGGAAATCCTGGTTTGTGGGACCTGGAGAATCATTAATGGATGGCTTAAACCAGAGCCACAGGACCTGGAGAATTGATCATTAATAGATGGCTTCAATCAGAGCCACTGGAGGGGTCTGTGTGTGACAGGGTCTGTGAGCCACAAGGGAGCACAAGGACAAGTTCATGATAATTCTATTTTCTGTTCCAAGGGCTCTCCTAGAAGAAAGTTTTATATTCAACAAGCTGGGCGTTTGAATCCAGTTCCTAAAACACAGCCACTTCTTGCTTTATTAACTGGGGTGTAATTTAAGGCAAAGTTTCTCTTTTTCTAACATATAAGGCAAGCTGGAAAAAGCCTTTTCTTTGCACCTAAAATTTTAAATTGTCCCCAGACCAGGTGTGATTAATGGGCCTGGAGGTTTTGGTGGGTGAATAAATCCCAGAGCTGATGTTTGAGGAATTACAGAAAAGCATAATGAGTGAGCAGGTGATGAGTTTCCTAAATGCCACCTTGTTTTCAGCAGCAGAGGTGAAGGTGGTTTGGTTTTCCAAAGGGCTGAAGGCACTGGCTGGGCTGTGCAGTTTGGGATTTACACTGAGTTTGGGAGTTTTAACCCAACATGAACCAGCTTTTCAACACTGCCTTCCCCCTGCTGCACCAGCCAGGCCAAAACCCCAGCCCTGAGCCCTGAGAGGAGCTGCAGGTGTGGACCTGCCTGGGAGAGGCCACAGTGCACAAATAAATCCCTGCTGCTTGCCCTGAACAGAGCCCTCCCTCAGCTCTGCCGAGGACAGACCCACTGGAAATATCCCAAGTCATCACATTAATTAGCTAATGCCTAAAAAGTGCTCTGAAGAGGAGAAGCATTAAATAAATAGGCAGCAGTGTTAATATTATTTTTAAGAAATAGAAGAGCACATTCCATAATGAAGGCTCGTGTGATGAGTAGGTTTCTTTGTGTAGTATCCCATGGCCCTTAACTACAGAGGAATTAAATAATAACTCATTATTTCAAGCTTAGACTTTAGGCACTGTGTAGAGGTCAGGCTTTTATTTTCCTCAAAAATAGGTTAAAAATTCAGGCATTTTTCTATTTTTCACTCCAGGAAGATGAAGGAGGGCAGCATGACAATGGTCTGCACCTCATACCCACTGCTCAGATACATAATGGGGCTGGGAAGCTTTTCTAAAAACCACCCTGGTCCTGGTATTGAAATTCTGTCCAGCTCCCTTGGAATGAGATACAAAAGTGGATAAAGAAATCTGGATCACACAGATAAGCTCCTGAAGTGAAGACCAGGCACAATAGAGTGAAAAGCAGGAATGTTATGTAAGTGCATTATTTTTAATTGAAAAGGAAAACGTCCTCACCTTTTCTGGGAGCTGATTCCATCATGGATTGTGAGGGAATGGGAAAACTGAGGGCTTGCCATTGTCTCCCTGCAGAGATTAGTTTGCCTCCTTGCAGTCAACAGGATTTCTTGACTTATTTACCTTAAACCTTGGATTTCCCTGCTCGGCTTTGGGATCTCAGTGTTGCCTTCTGGAGACTGAGCTGGAGCAGAGCCCAGCCAGGGCAAAAGGATAAATTGGGGATTTATTAAAATTCCTCACTGGGCACAGCTGGGCAGTGCCAGAGCCCGGCTGGGCACACCCAAGGTGAGCCCAAAATGGGCACAAAATGGACACCTGATCACGAGGGCTCACACTTTGATAAGTTCTGCTCCATTTGCACATTGCAGTTAATTGTGCAATTACAGCTCCAGCTTATGCAGCTCCATCCTCCTTGGTTTTCCTTCTCCCTTCACCCTTGGTTTTGTTCTTGGGCTGAAAGTTGTCCTTGGTGCTGAGCTGGAGCAGGAATTGTTTTGTGTCCCTGCTCTGTGCAGAGAGCTCAGCAGCACTGAATGTGAAACCCAGAACTACCCACTAAAACAGCCCAGAATCTAAAAAATATAAAAGCTGAAACCTGAGGCATCATCAGGGACCAGGGATTTGGGATCTCAGGGGGTTCTGTTCCTTCCCTGCCCATCCCTGACTCTGGGCACTCCTTCAGTGCTCAGCACATGTTTGGGGAAGGAATTCCAGCTCAGGCTTTGGAGAGAACTCCTGGAACTGAGGATCCACCAGAACTCTTTTAAAGGAGACTCTTTGGGGAGACTCCAGTGAGGTTGGAATCCTCCATCCTCCCTCTCCTGATGAGCAGCACCCACTCAGCTCCAGCCTCATCCAATATCCTTCTCTGAGACAGAGCAGCAGCTTCATGCTCCATTTGCCATCACTCAATGACCTTTAGTGGCCTTCCCAGAGAGCCAAAGCTCAGCTGGAGCTCACCTTTCCAAAGCCAGGCCCCTCAGGAATTGCTGTGTCTGAACCTGGATCAGCAGCTGGAACTGCTCCCCACAGCCCCAAAGACCACAGTTATTGCAAAGAACGCTGGATTATGCCCCATAAATCCAGTAAGGTGACCCAGGGGTGTTCATTAGAATTTATTTTAGCCACACTTATTGTCACTTAAGAGCCTAAACAAGGAGTGATGGCTCTTGGAGCAGTAACAGTAAATTCTGGTTACTGCAAACACAAATGCCTCATTACATCCAGTCAAGGTCTATTTCCCCTTTACAGCCATAACTGCAGGAAAGCATTGTTTTTAATTTATGGAGAAGGATGCATGGGAATCTTGGCTTCCCTATTTACATAAACACCAGAGCCAATTAATCTCCTGTAAAGGCTCCAGGGTGGTGGGTAGAATGTCCAGACTCATTCCAGAATGGCCAGGGGCACCTCCCTGTGGGACAGCCCAGGGTGCTGCAAGGATAATCTGCTACAGAGATAAGCACAAACAGCAGGAGAATGGACCATTCCTTATTTTAAAGTGGAAATTTATGCCATATGATCCTTTCAGTGGAAGCTCGGGCGTGGATTTTCATTTGCCAAAGGATTGGGGTGAAAGTCATGTCAGAGAAAGGGGAATGGCCCAGGTAGCAAAACCTGCTGCATTTTTATTGCAGGATTATTTGTCTCATCTCCCCCCTGTGCAATGCTCTGTGATTTACCACAAAATCTTTCAGACCAGTGCTGCAGCATCCATGAGGGAGCTCTGGGTGGAAAATGGAGCTCCAGAGTCAGGATTAGCCCTGCTGGATAAGCATCTTTTGGGTTTCAGAATTTATTGTGCTCCTGATAGATGACCCACCTGCATTCTGCTGAGCAGCCTCCTGACCTACAGATTTTTCTGTGTAAAAGAGAGGGAGGTGCAGCCTGGATGGGCAGAGGGCAAATGCAGATAACCAGGGGACAGTCCCTTTTTTGCTTCATTCCTCTCAAAAAACCCGATTGTGCTCTGCAGATAATTAATTGTAACAAGTGAGCAACCACGCAGGTCAGCAGAGAAAAGGAGCCAATTAAAGAATATTTAGATGCTGTAAATATTTGGAGAGCAGTGGCTGTTCTGTAAATCTTTGCAGATACAGCAACTTTGGCCAAAAATCCTCTTTCTCAAGCTGTTGCCTGAGCAGGAAGGAAATGCTGGTGGTTTTCAGAGCTCAAAGCAGGACTTGTGAGCAGGGAGAAGATATTTGCCTGTCCATTGATTGAATTTCACCTTGAAGTCCTTGAGCAATAACAGGAAGAAACTCCGGGATGTTACAGCAAAATCTCATCTTTGCACATGCTGACTCTGTTTCCAGAAGGAACTAATTCTTGCAATAATTCCATTTTTTCCTGCTGTCCCCTAAAGGTTTGTATTTTTCAGCTCAGACCTTTAGCTCGATCCCATCCACGTCTCAACCCATTTTATTGTTGCTGCAAGAGATAAATTTTGGATATTGCTCACATGAAATATCTGATGCTATTTTTTGATTCCTTGGACACGGCACAGCTGTTCTTTGGCCTCTCTAGGACTTTTCAAGATCAGGAATTCAATCTATCTTTCAGGGCACAGTTATTTTTTTTAAGAGGAATTTTCCCCATAAAAGATTTTGGCACTAAAAACTTTTGGATTTTTGTGGTCCAAATTTGAACGTGTGATTTTGCAACTTGATGTTGTGTTTGCCTGGAGCAATGGAATCAATGGAAAGGAACATTTGGAAATCAAAATGAAAGGAGAAATTTATATTTTTTTATCTTTAGAGTCCTCCAAATTGTTGTTATTTTAGAACCTGATTATTTTTTACAGTTTTACAGATTGCTGGTTTTATTCTGTACAGTGAACTTATTATTTTGGGGCTATTGAAGTGACAAATTCTTGTAATTTCTATTGGTAACTGAAAAGTTTTTAAAGGCCCTATTTCCAAAGGATTGGTGGTGTAGAAAGGCTTTTCCAGCTTGTCCAACTCTTTCTGGTGTCATTCCCAAAAATCTTCATCCTGCCCTGACCCCATTGCAGCTCAGTCAGTGGCAGCTTCTCTGTGCACAAAGGGCTCTTTTTTTTGGTGTAAATTTTTCATTTGATTTATGAAAAAAAAAACAGTGAAAATGAATTAAAAAAAAAAGTTAAATTTCTTTAATTGTTATTGATAAAAGAAAACAATCAATAGCAGAAAAATGGTGGAGAAAATACATGGAAAGGGTTGAATTTCCTTGTTCTGCTTGCCAGTTCCAGGAGTGTGTGTGCAGTCACTCCAGGTACAAAATTAACCTGCAAATGTCACTTTGTCCTGAAAATAGTGCCCTGGAAATGAGATGTTCCCTGACAGGAACACATCCAGTGCAGCAGCATTTACATTTCTGAGGGAACATTCACAAAATCCTCTTTAAACACCAAAAACCTCCAACTTCTGGTACTTCTTGAGTCTCTGTCTTTGCATCCTGAGTCGAGTGAATGCAAATGATTATTTTGCTTTTCTTAATCGCTGCAAATAATTCCAATTAATGCAGATGAAGATCATTGCCCTGCTCTGGTGGGGCTGGATGCATTACAGCCAGAGCTCTCAGCCTCCTATTGATTGATTCTTTGCAGTGGACCTTAAAAATCCATTAAGGAAGAAGCTGGATGATGTGAATTAATTCTAAATTCTTTGTTGGGAGGAGCAGCTGAAAAAAAAAAAATAAAAAGCCTTTTCAAAACCATTAATCATAACTCCAAATTGAGTGCTAACTTTAAAATAAACTTTACAGTAAACTGGAGGACAAATCCAAGGAAGGGGTTTGAACTCCCTGTCCCAACATGCACTGAGGGTTTTCTCAAGTGTGTTACTGGATCTCTTCTCAATATTTTTCAATTTCTTCTGATAAGAATATGTTGATGAGCAGCCATCTGTGCCAATAATGGAGCAGCTGATTGCTGTTTAATAGATAAGATACGACGCCACTTTGGAGGCAGCTGAAGAATAAAATAAATAAAGCTTGTCGTCTCCTCCCAGGTAACACCATTAATCAGGCAAAACTTTGTTTAGAACAGAAAAAAACCTCTCTTTTTGAACTCCTCAGCTGTTATTAATCATGAAAATTAATTTTTATTGAGCAGGTTGTACACCCCCTGCTCCCAGCAACATCTCAATCTTAGCAAGTTAATGATTGGGCTCGATTATCTTCAAGGCCTTTTCCAACCTGAACTTTTTATGAGCTGTGGATCACTGTGGAATATTTCCCCTAAAATCCTAAGTTCTTTCCCAGTGAGGAAAACCAGGAACTTTCTAAACCTTGAAGGTGAACTTGAAAAATAAAAAAAAAAACAAACACAAGCCACAGCAAACATTTTCCTCGTTCCCCCCAGGTCCCATAGCCAGCAGTAAATTGCCACCATCTCTGCAATGAGCCTGGTGAGCTGTGAAATAAAGATTAATCCTTCCCCACGCCAAGAACTCCCCGTGCCTGAGACTCCCTGGAACTCCACACTTCATTTCCAGGTGGTTACTAAATTCATTAGTGCTTGGAGCCAGCTGCAGGATGGATTTCCATGTTGATTATTGAGCACGTTACAGGGTGTGAGGACGTGTGGGGCTGGGGCAGAGCAGAAATTCAGAGTTCAGCTCGTCCTGGTCACCACAAAATCTCTGCACTCTCAGGGAGGTGTCCCATGGCAGAAATTCCTGTCCTGCCCAGCCAGTGAGGGGTTGTAAAGGTGGGCTGGAGCTTGTCCAAGAGCTGCAATCGATTGCAGGAGTTGTGAGATCAGCACAGACTCTGAATGCAGATCCCTGTGACCAACAGAGCCCCGAAAATTTTACGTACAAGGGTAGGAGCCTGCAGTTTTAATCCCTTAGCAGCATTCCACACTCATCATTAATTAGAATTATTTACATGTAACATATATATATACACATATATAAAATATATGTATATAAATTTATACATATATAAAAATTCGGAATGTCATTCTGTGGACTGCCTCAAAAACCTAAATTCTGTCATTTTAAATTTTTGCAAAAATTTAACTTTCTCGCTTTGGAAAATATACCACAAGCTTTGAAGGACAGCATATAGCACCAATTATAGCACAGCATCCATAGCAGCTATGCAGGAAAAAGGATAGGACTATTAAGGCAGACTTTTATTCCTTTAGAGATTTGCTTTCCTTAATTTGCATAGAACTGTCTTTGGTTAAAAATTGCCTGTCACAGAAGTAGCTCCGTGATTTTTTTGTAGCAGTCATCATTTCTCCTAATGAGAATATATTTTATTCAAAGGTATGTTTTTATTCATTCGAAATGTTCTCTTTATTTTATTTATTGCTTGTAACTGAGTGTATTCAATTAGAAAACTGTACATCCTGCTGTGCTTTAACTGTTGGTAATTGAGCTGCTCTACTGCATTTCTGTGCTGCAGGTCTGCTTGGGCAGGGGAGATGTGTGGGCTCTTCCAGCTGGAAAAATTTTGTGCAGTTTTGCTCTAGAGAAGCTGAATTTCAGCCTCAGAGTCCTTGCAGTCAAAGGACAGCATTGCTGTGCAATGGGCAGAGCTGGGAATGGATTTTTTTTTTCCAGTGTTTGGGTGATCTTCAACCTCTTCCTATCAATAGCATTCAGTTGTAACAAGAATTCAATGAATAAATAAATGTAAGGGATGATCTGGGAGGAGTCAACCAGAACTAACAGAACTCTGTGGAATTCAGGAGGTGGGACCCTGCTGGTTCACAGAACTCTGCTCTTCTCTGGGGTTTTTAATCCTCTTAGTAAATAGGTGGGAAATTAGGCAGTTACAGCAAAGGTCAGCTTTTACTCACAGTCATTTTTTGGCCCCCAGGCTGCCTGCCTGGGTGCCACCTTTCCTTCTTTGTGTGTTCTCTTTGAATAAATGACCAATTCCTCTTCACTTGACATTTCCACCTTCTACTTCCCAGAAGTTCTCTGGGAGTGGGAGCTGTGGATCAGAGAATCCCAGACTGGTTTGGGTTGGGAGGGACCCTAAATCCCACCCAGTGCCACCCCTGCCATGGCAGGGACACCTCCCACTGTCCCAGGCTGCTCCAGCCCCAATGTCCAGCCTGGCCTGGGACACTGCCAGGGATCCAGGAGCAGCCACAGCTGCTCTGGGCACCCTGTGCCAGCCCTGCCCTCACTCATCCTAAAAACCTTCCCTCATGGCACCAGTGACATGGGGCCCAGCCCTGAGCAGGTGTCACTCCTCAGGACTTCTATTTTCCTGGTGCTGTTGGAGATTTTTTAGTGTTTGACCATAGAGAGGCCAAATGGCAGCCACTGCTCCACTGTGGTCACATCACTGAATCTTCCTGCACATCCAGCCCTGTCCATCCCCAGGAGCTGTGGAAAAATCTCCATTTAATGGGAATGTCC
>VZTB01012331.1:119459-145361 GCA_013397245.1 Thryothorus ludovicianus | reverse complement strand
TTATGGCTCGACCTTTACAAGCTCATCCCCGAGCTCTGCCCGGTGTCCTGGAAAACTGTCCCTGGTAAAGCTCTGGAGTTGTTACTTAAACTGAGCTTTTTATAGACTTGCAATCTGCATTTCCCAATGCTGAGTGCATTTCAGACATGGTTTGAAATCTTGGTTTGGAAGCTCTGTGGGCTGGGCTCTGCCCTGGGCTCCTGCTGGATGCTCAGGTGTGAATATCTCCCTCCACATCTCCCTCCCATCAGCTCTGGTGCCTCCTAACCCCCATGGGCTTCACTGAAGGGATGGAAGTGGCCAGAGCAGCACCAGCACTAAGATGCCCACAGCTGGGCCACTCACAGCTGGCCAGATGTGCACGACAAGGAGAGGTGGCACCACACAGGGTGAGCTTCACCCAGCAGCTCAGTGCCAGCAGCACCCACAGGGAGCACCTGTGGAGAGTCTCCCCTGACTCCTAAACTCACTGAGCACCTCGCTCAGGGAGTTCAGAGCCCTGGAATTTCATATCTTTGGGGCTTTTTTAAAGGCTAAAATGAGTTTTAAAACAGGGTTCTCATGCTTGATGCTTAACTCCCCCCTTTTTTAGTGCAGTTGTTCCCACTAAAATATAAAATTTGCTATAAAAAACAGAACAAGTGGAATTGAGCAAGGCAGCCTGATTATTGATATTCTGAGATGTGTCAGTCTGAAGCTTTTTCAAACACATTTTTGGTCCTGCTCCAAGTGCAGTCAACCTAGTGTTTCTTAAATGCCCAGAAATACAAAACAGGAGCACAGAGAGCAAAATAAACCCATTGCAGGTTTTAACCTTTGAGTTCTTCTGAGAAATATGGGAAATGCAAAGGAAAATGTTTAGAATTGTATTGGCAAAGTATAAATAATCACAAGATACAGAGAGATCCGAAAGAAATAACTTGCATGATTTTCTGTCAAGTTTTGAAGGTTATTGTGACAAATTGGGAGTGTTCTTTGGACACTTGCATTGATCAGTAGGAGATTTTGGAATGCAGATGGCACTATGAATACTGGATGTTATTTCATCTCGCTGCTCTGACAGCTGAAGGAAAATGGTGAAGCTAGAAAAAAAAAAAAAACAGGATGAATTTTTCCTGGGCCAAATTTCCACTTAGTGGAATTTGGATCATTGCTTGGATGGTTTCATTTTCTCACATGCTGAAGGGGAAGAGAGGTTCATCATTCCACGAATCATTAAACAATTAAGAGGTGAAATTAGCAGTGGGAAAATGATGAGAAACTGGGGACATGAGTGCAGGAAAATCCCTGGGTTTTAGGCAGAGCATGGAATGTTGGTGCTGCATGTGTTGGGCTGCATTTTTACTGTCTTGGATCTCTCTCTCCAAGCTGGACACATGAAATCATTGAATCATTAGGGCGGAAAAGAGCTCCAAGATCATCAAGATCAGCCTTTGACCACTGGGTCAGCTGAGCTGTATCACCACCTCTTCTTGGGTTTTTGAACACTTCCAGGGATGGTGTGACTCCACCACTTCTCTGGGGAATGTTTAACCACTCTGGCAGTGCATAATTTTTCCTGATACCCATTCTGAACCTTCCCTGCCACAGCTGGAGGCCCTGTCCCTTCTCATCAGTTGCATGAACCAGGAATCTCCATATTTCTGTCGTGGTTAGGGGCAAATGTGCCCCCTGCCCACACCCATTGTTTTTAGAGCAAGAATCTTCCACTGTTTGGTGTCCTAAGTGTTTCTGAATCAAATTCTGTTTGGTTTTTTTTTCCCTGTGCTCCCACGGCCTCTCAGCCTTTTGGTTTTTCCATTTTGTTTCTTATGTAAAAGAGGAGCCAACTGGTTCCCCTGCCCAGGCTCTGCTGGAGGCTCAGTGCTGACCCTCTGAGCAGAGCTTTCTTCTCCCTGGGTGCAAAGCTTTGCTGGGAATTAGTTAAACCTCTGAGTCAGAGGAGTAATGAGTGGTTCTCAACAGCATTAAAAGGCAGAGAGTACCCAGGGCAGCCAGCATCAAGGAACACGCTTTGCTCTAAAGAGCTGGATTTGCCTTTTCCCAAGATGTTCCGTCACTTCAGACGCCTCAAAATGGAAGGGATTTCGCTCAGAAGTGCTCACACTTCATCCATCTGTAATTGCCTCCTGCTCCAGAGCAGTGCTTCAGCTGCCAGCTGGTTTAGCCCGAGCACTCCTCACACGTGGTGTCTCCAAAACGCCGCGGAGCGTCGGCCGCCCTGTGCCTCGGAATGCTCTGCTGCCGTCCCAGGGATGCCAGCTGGGATCACCCTTTCTCTGGCTAACCCTGGACTCATTCCCAAATCCCTCTGGGATACTTCAGAGCTCCGAGGCAGTGCTGGCTGGAAGGGTGACAGCTCCTCACCTGCTCTTAGCGGGAGGTCATTGGAGTAATTTGCACAAAATCCCCCAAATGCCAGCGGGGAATTTATGCCACTCTTTGTCAGCTTGGAACTAAGGATGGCTTAGCTTTTATGTTTAATCCATAATGAGGTATTGATCTCGTGACAGGAGCTGCTCCCTAGGTGCTGCCCCCGAAGTTTTTATGTCTTGATAGGCACCAGTCAGGTACAAAATAATTCACGTGTGCTAAAAAAGCAGGATTGTCTCCAGGAAGGAACCAAGCCTCTCTCTTCCTGGAGATTAAGGACATGGGGATTTAACTGCAGTAAAATTGACTTGGATTTCTTTTTTTTTTTAATGTGGCTTCTAGAGAACTAAGCACAGATGATATTTAAATGATCTTAAAAATAGGATTATATCTCTAAAAAAAATTCAAAAGCAGAACAAAATGAGCTTCCTTCGCTCTGAAGGCTCTGTCGGCAAAGGTCCCCAAAGCTGTGCCAGCCCACGGCTGCTGGAGGCTCACAGTGAACTCCAGCTATTTATAACTGGGAAATTGTAACTGGACCCTTGCTGGATAAAGCCTGAACTTGAGCATTGGGATATTTTGTGGTTTTCCTTTGGGCTTTGCACAGCCCATCACAGCAGCTCCTTAGGGCAGGATGAGCTGGAGATGATGTGGGGGGGCTCCCAGCACATCTCCTCACTCTTCTGCTGCTGCCAGGGGGGCTCTGATGTGACCTTGGAGTTGTCTCTGCACCACCAGTGATTCCAGAAGCCATTCCTGCTTCTCTGAGGCAGCATCTCAGGTTTGCCTTGAGCACAGTTTGTGCCTGCATTGTCCACTGTGTTTAATAATCCAGGAAAAAATTGGGACTATGTGAGCAGTTCTTTATTTTTTTTCCCTTCTAACAAAAAGTCTGCAGCGCTGCTTGGGAAGGTCAAGGCTGTTTGACACTGCCAGGATTCTGGTATTCTTGGAACAACCATCTGTTCAGAACACAGTGAAAAATCGGTTTGTGACTGCCCAAAGTCACTTCAGCTCATGAATAAAATGAAACAGAAAACAACAAAAAAAAAAAGAAAAAGAAAAAAGAAATACAGCGATGTTTTAGCATCAACAACAGAGAAATTTCCATTTGGAAAAATCGGAGTTTCTGTCCCTGACATTTCTGTCCATATGTGGATGGTTTGTTCATGGAGGAACTCAGGTGTTGGCCAAATGGGGACATGGACATTAATCCCTTGGGACTGTGTGACCAGAAGGAACTGGCCCGGAGCTGAGCTGGGACGAATTGCACAGGGGCCCTGGGAGGGAGGGCAGGATGCTGTGCTGGGCACACCAACCCCAGAGCTGGGAATGAGCTGGAAATCACCTGGGTGCTGCACCCCCAGCCCAGCCACGAGCTGGTTTGTTTGCTCTTTCCCCTTTCTCTCTGCTTTATTTGTACATTTTATGAAATTGTGTAAACTTTGGCAGACTGAGAGTCTTTTCTTCCATGTCTTTTGTTCCTTTTCTTTTTTCTCCCGGCAGTATTTCCTCATCTCTGCCTTTTTAATGATTTTTTGCCAGCTGCTGCATTTTCATCTCTCCCTCTGTTCTTCATCCCTTAAGGCAGGATCCAAAAATACGATCCAGTGACTTCTGAGGGTTTTGTGTTTTGCTGGCTGGCCCCAGAATGTGCCAGCATTTTGATCATTGTGTTTTCCAAAGCAAACTGGATGTTGTAGCCAGGCAGGGATTGGTCTCTGCTCCCAGGTAACAAGAGGAAATGGCCTCGAGTTGCACCAGGGGAGGTTCAGGGTGGATATCAGGGAAAATTCCTTCCCTGAAAGGGTGGCCAGCCAGTGGAACAGGCTGCTCAGGCAGGTGGTGGAACCTCCATGCCTGAAGATGTTCAAGGAATGTGTAGATGTGGCTTTTTGGGGCATGATTTAATGGGCTTGGCAGTGTTGCACAATGGTTGGACTCAGGGGTCTTGGAGGGCTTTTCCAACCTCAGTGATTCCATGATTCCACTCACACACCAGCTTTTCTCTGTTTTTCCTTGGATAATTTGAGATTTTCTTGCTGCTTAAATTAGTGAAAACACTTTTTCCCTTGAAGCTGATTAATGCCTGTGTTTTCCAGGTGTGCTGTGACTTACCTGGTGCTGCTCTGGGATATTCATTGGGATATCTGTGCTGCTTTTTGGACAAGCTTCCTGATGTAGTGAGTAGAAAAATCTCAGCTAAAATATTGAGGCTCTGTATAATGGAGTGGCTTGGAAAGGCCTGGAAGTGTCAAAGCCAGGCTGGATGGAGCTTGGAGCAGCCTGGGGCAGGGGAAGGTGTCCCTGCCCATGGCAGGGGGTGGAATGTGAAAATCATAAGCTCTGGTGAGATATTGCATATGGCAGGCTGCTGAAAATTATTAACATTACAAAAAAGCTTTCTGGTGTGAGAAGTTTCATTAAGAGTTACATCTCTGAGTTCAATCCCAATTTAATAAGAGATAACATCTCCAGCTTCTTAAAATTTAATTTGATAGTTTATGAAGAAAATAATTAAAGCATATTGTGGCATCAGTCACTTTTTATTTCATAGAAAGTCTGTATAAAAAAAGAACCATTTGTAGAGCAGACAGAGTTTATATTGGCCTGGAATTTCATTAGTCCTTATTGACAGAACATCCACTAATCCAAAGTAAATGGGAAAGAAATGATGGAAAAAATAATAAAGGGTAATCTTGACCTTGAGGCTGTGGAAAATGGAAGTTGGTGGAAAGTCTGGAGATGTTGCAGCTCTGTGGGGAAAGATGTTTCCAGTTCCTAATAATGAACTGGTACTCCCAACTTAGGGAGATAAAAAGAAAAACAAAGAGTTTTGGGGTCCTTCAGTCACACCAGACAGTGTCTCTGGCACTCAGAGAATCCTGGGATCATTACAGTTGGAAAAGATCCTTAAGGCCATCAAGTGCAGGTGTCCAACCATCTCCAGTGTCACCTGAGGACAGGTGAGCAAAACAGAACCTGTGGGATGTTCTTCAGTCATCAGAGCCCTGATTCCTGGATCAGGACAAGCTGCTTGTTCCCTCTTGGCAGACCCTGTTGCCTTTTTTCACTGACTTTCCCTGCATGGTTCTGCTCTGGGAATCCAAAATTAGAGCACTTTTTTTTCTTTTTTATACATAAAACTTTTTGTGGCTCTCCCCAGGTCCCTGCCCAGATGATGCTCACGAGTGCCTCATCTGCAGGCTACACCAACAGGTTTCAGAGAGTGTCTCGAAGATTAGATTTGCCTCTGGAATGGTTTTAATCAAACTATTTTTCCCTGTCACTTTTTGGACACTTTACAGCTTTCAGTGACTGCCTTGAATCGGGTCCATAAGAACGTCTGACAAGCCAAAAATAGATTAATCTCAAGCCTCTGCTACAATTACCACTTGGATTCCTGTATCACTTACTGCCTAAGTGGTTTACAAGCAATTACAGCCTAAGCCTTCCAGAGCCTCTTGGAAGGAGCCTTTTCCCATCCTCTGTCCAGAGGGAAGCAGAGCAGCAGAGGCTCAGCCCTGTGGCAGCACTGAGGCAGCACCCAGCCCTGGGAGCTTTAGGAGACTTGCCTGAGAGAATTCAGGCACTGAAGGAGAATTTCAGTCCTGTCCTGGAGTGGAAGTTGGGTTGAGTTGGGCTGGAGCCCCACTGCTGGCAGCCCTGTGTCTGTTCTGGCTGCTGGGTTTAAGCCAGGCAGGTGGAAGGACAAAGAGATGCTCGAGTCATTGCTCAGGTGAAACCAGCAGCTGATGAGGAAGATTAGGATGTGTTGGGAAGTTTCTTGGATAAATCACAGTTAATCCCTTCCCTGTGGCTCCCTGGTACCCAGCAGATTCTTAGGGAGTGACAGAAGCTGGTGCTGTTACACCCATGGCCTTTGCTGTGGTATTACCCTGAGCAGCTGATAATGTGAACATGAAATTAAGAATCACCTGAGGATTGTGTTTAATAAAGCAGCTGGGAGGCTGCCAGCAGTCACAGAGAGATCCTGAGCTCTTTACATCCATGTTTTCATAACCAGTTTTCTGGATTTCAGTGGGTACTCGGTTTAGATACCTGGAAACTATTTTGGTGGGTGATTTCATGTTAAATCAGAATTTAGAACTGGGGGACTGGTGGGATGTCAGGGGCACTCTGGTTGTTTTGGCTGGATGCAGGCAGGGCAGTGCTGTGCCCACCCCTCCAGAGCAGAGCAGGAGAGCTGGAATTTCGTGTCCCCTGAGCTGTGTGACCAAGTGAGAGCAGAATGGCTGAACAACTTCTCACCAGGGCCGTGCCTGGAGAGGCCACAGATGAATTCCCTGTGGAATTTGGAACCCTCACTGGCTGGATTCAATCAGAATTTGGGGTAGTGAGGTTGGGGTAGCTGGGGAAGCAGAAGGAGTGGAATGGAGTGTGTGCCATGCAGTGCAGCCCACGGATAATCCTCATTCCAGCTGGAATCCAGCCCTGCAGGGCCACGTGTGGCTGCTGGGCAAAACCTGGACAATGTTTGTTTAAACACCCTTGAACAACAGGGACTTTTAAAAAGCAGGATTTTGTTCGCTTGATAAGATTAAATTAAACACAGCATTACCTCTGCCCCCAACCCTGCACACCAAAAGGCAAGAAGAGGATCAGAAACCTCCAATTCCTTCTGAGGGAGGTGCCAGCAATGATATATAAGCAATTATATATTTATATATGTATATATTATATGCTATTCAGAGCAAATCTTCAATAGGACACTCCCAGCTACTTCTGTTTCAGAATTTCCTTATCACCAGTGATGCTCCAAATGTGCTGTTTCATAGTCGAGCAGGGTTACACCATTATCCTGCCTTTTCTTCCCAGAAAATTGCACTGTGCAGCACTGTAAACCTGAATAATGCAAGTCCTGTTGGAAAGACATCTTATTTTTCCTTCCAGGTTGCTTAATTAATTTCTTTCGACTTCTTTTATACTGTTTGATGAATATTATTTCAAACTACTGTCAAAGGGAATGTGAGGAGGGAAAAATGAGCCACCTACACACTGCTTCTAATACAACTGTATCACTCCTTGAAAACCAGGGAATTAATAAAAAATAGGTGTTAGCCCATGTGCTTGACAGGGAGCATTTGGAATTGTCAGGCATGTTTCTACCCCAATTATCCTCGTCGGGCCATTTTGTAAACTGAAAAATTCCCCAAGTTAAATAAAAACTCAGAGGCAGGCCAGGATATTGAAAGCTCCACGTTCAAACCAGCAACACCAGAAATTGTTCTTGTTTGGGTTGTTACCTCCCACCCAGAGACCCCTCACAGCTTATTGCCATGAAAAGCAAAATGAGCACATCTGGTGGTGTTATGGATTGGGTTTGTTTGAAGGTTATTGGGCATCTCTGAGGGAAATCTAACAAAACTGGGCAACTGTGCAATGCTTCAGTGTGGGAGAAAGCCTCCAGGTGGAATTACACGGAGAGGTTTTCATGTCCCTTCATTGTGGTGATTAAACTGAAAGGGTAAATATGGGATTTTGCTGCTGCTTTGGGTTCTGTCAGGGTTTGGAGTGTCTTAGCAGGGACACTGACACAACAACAGCATCCTCTGCAGTGATTATGGAAAGGAAAAGGGGATGCTTGGGGGGTTTTGAGGCAAGGATGCAGCTCCCTCTGCCAGAGGTGGCTCTGGGGTGGCTGGAGGAGGCGAGCACACCCCAAGAGCAGGTCAGGCTGCACACAGAGATGAAGGCTGGGTCATTAAGAATTAATTAGGCAGATTCCTGAGCTGAGGGGCCCAAGTCAGGGCTCTCAGGCAGGTCAGCACTCACAGGCTCAGCTGCTGCCTGCACGCAGTTAACAACACACTTGACTTAGGGTAGCTGCTGCTCCCAGCCTGGCTCGAGGGGGCATTCCCCCCTCACAATTCTGAGGGAATAATTCATGGGCGAAGTTTGTCTTTTTCTCATGTTTGTATTTCCCATTTCAAAAGTCTGTGCTGAAAAATTTATCAAAATAAGCCTTTTTCTTTAGTTCTTTCCTGAGACCATAGGAGAAGCTGCTGCTGCCTAATTGGAGGTTCCCAGAATCATCTTTCTCCAGTGAATACACACAATATTCATGTTGTGCATATTTGCTGTAGATTGAGTGGGTTCCTTCTTCAAAACTTGCTGTGCTGATGAACGCTTGTCCCAGGAGAGTTCCCCTTTCAATATTTGTGGAAAACGCACAAAGGACAAGGACACAGTTGAAGTCTCTTAATTTGCAAATGTATCTGAATATTCATGATGCCTATTTTCATATTCATCCAGTTTTCTCCTCTTGTTAAGGCAGCATGTCTGATTTAAGGTAGAACACATCTGTCACAGTTTGTTTTGTCACCAGAAATATTAATGCTGGGGAAAACCAGTGCAAAATTTACCACAGAATGATTGAATGGGTTGGGTTGGAAAGGGGCCTTAGAGATCACCTCGTTCCAGCCTGAATTTGCCAGCAGAAATCCTGCTGGCTGCCTTAATAAACTCCTGATTTGTGGAGGTTGATTCCTGCTCCAAGTGAAGGGCAGAAATAGTGAATATTGTGGGGAAACACAGCTGTGGGAAGGGTCACTGTGACCCCACAGCTGCCTCAGGAGCTGGGGCTGCACGGGACGCGTTTGGAGAGCTCCCTCCCGTCCCTCACTGCAAATTAGAAACACCAAGTGTTTCAAGAAAGGACAGCATGAAAAGCACTTTGGATCCCCTCAGAAAAGAAATTAATTTTCCATTTGAACCCAGAGGTGCTGAAGCCATTGCCTGTGCTCCCTGCACGGCCCGCGGCATCCAGCGCTCCTCGCCTTTCATCTGCTGCCTGTCGACAGCTCCTCAAATTGTCTGAGGGGGAAATTTCCTCCCACATCTTATTTGAACAGGTTTTTTTTTTTTCCCTGAGAAATGTTGCCAACAAAGATTACTCCTCTTCAGGGCTGGCAAACACTATTTCTTACCTGGTGGCTTATTGGCAATACAATTGGAAAAAAGCATGATAAGGTTTTCCAAACAGCAGGATGAATAAAGGGAGGAGGGAGATTTTTTAGCTGCAGACAGAGGCAGTTCCTACTCTGGTTATCTCCAGTGTGCAGTTTTTCCTCAGTGAACCTGCTGATTTAGCTGGAAAGCATCGAGTGTCACAGGCTGGTGGCTTCACAAGGTCACAGTGCTGGCACGGGGAAGGTCCCCACTGTCCCCTCCACTGTCCCTGTGGCGTGGCACAGCAGGGAACCCCACACCTCAGACTTTGTTGTTTTCCATGGTCTGTGTTTTCTTTCCTCCTTGAAGGCACAGATGTTCTCCCCCATTTCTCCTCTGGGTGTTTTTGGGTGGGTGATTCCCTGGGGATGGTTTGGTTGGTGCAGCAGCTCTGGGTCCTGCTCTGCCAGGTGCAGGAGGGGCATTTTGCATCCCTGAGATCCTTCCAGATCCTCTCCAGAACAAAAGGTCTCTATAGACTTTCAGCCTCTGTTTATTCTCCTTCTCTACTTCAACTACCTAAATGTTTGTATAATTCAAAAATTGATTTCAGCCCAGCAAAGCTCCCAACCACACTCTGAGTTTTCTTTGCTGCAGAGCCTATAGCTAACAAAGCAACACCTTCTTTATTGCAGGATAAAAGCTCATCTAAGAGATAAGCTGTCAGGAAGAATGTGGCACTCTGCACTATTTCTGGGCATTAAAACTTCCATTTATTTTCAAATATTTTGCAGAGCAGCCGGCACCTGGTGTATCGACCGTGCCATTAAATCACACAGAACTTGTGTCTGAGAGAGTTTTGGAATTATTGTGGCACCCAAACCCTGGCTGGCACTGCAAGGCAAAAGTAGAAACATTGACTATTAACATTTTTTCCTCAGGTTCACTTGCCCATGCCCTGCTTTTGTGGCACTTGCTCTGGTGACTGAGGGCCTGGGCTGTTCTGCCTGGCACCAAAACGTGTCCTTAAGGCTCCCTGAAATATAGAAGAAGACAGGGATTACAAGCCCTTCCTCAGCAGCCAGAACAGAACCCATTAAGGTATTGCAAGCCATGCAATTCAATGGCCCTGAAAGTATAATTTGATTGTAATTCAGGAGGTTACTAAAAGGAAATCCATACCAGGCTGAGAGATAAGCGAAAGTGAGGAGTGTATTTACTGTGAGTGCTGAAATGTGAGGTGTGCGAGTCCCTTATCTCCTTTGTCTGCACTTTATCACCACTGAAGGCAAGTAAAAGAGGAATAATATCTGCTTCACAAGAGAAGATTGGATTAAGTTTTCCCAATGGTCTTGTGGGAGTTATTTCCATTTTGCTTCTGCCTGGATTAGCCTAACTCCTTCAGGCTGTTTTCACATCTCTACAGGAGAAGGTCCTGGCTCAGAGAGGGGAGGGGGGCATGGTTGCTGTGTTGGTTTTTCATGGAGGAATTTGTCTTTGACCTCTGTAAAGGAATTAGGAGACCTACATCCTCCTCCCTGACTCTTCTGCTGTGGAGCTCTCTTTTTCAGATCCCTTTTTGTTATGCAAACTTTTTGTTTGGCAGTGTTGTCTCTTGCAGGTGTTTGTTAGAATCAATATTTGTGAGAATAAACCTGGTTGTGCTCTTTCCCTCACTGCCCCTGTCTCCAGCTCGAACCCCTCTCTGCAAAGACCTGCCTGCCTCCCTGCAGGGCTTGGAAACAGCCCCAGGTGTTTTCTCTCTCTGTTTTATCCCCTGGTCCTGCTCTGAACAATGAAGGGATGCTGCTGCTCCTGCATGGTGAGACCCTCAGTGCCTGCATCCACCTGAATTCCATCGTGGTGGGAATGATGGAGTCTGCAAGGTGCTTCTCAGCCATGAGTATCTGCTTGGCTTTTTTGAGTTTCTTAGGCAAAGGCTGATCATGCCCAGGAGATGATTTTATATGATAGATGATTTTATCGTTCATACTCATTTACTGTCGAGATATTCCCATTTTTCCTCAGCCTTTTCCACACACAACTTGCTTCATGTACACGTGGGTGAAGAAGAGAATGCACTTCTGGAATGTTGTGTTTTATTCCAGGGATGGCTCAGCTCAGAAGTGATCACAGACAGACACTCCTCACTTCCACCCAATTCCACACTGCTTGCAGATGGAACTGGGGAAAACCTCTGCAGCTTGTGGGCTCTGACAGGCACCTGCCAGGAAGTTTATAACTGAAAAGAAGAGCTGATTTCCCTGGTTTTTCATCTGGAGGAAGCAGGCAGTGATTCTTTGCTCACTAATGGCCAGTGCTGGCCAGCACAAGTGCCCATTCCTGCCAGAGCTCTGACTTTCAAGCACCACATATTTCTTTTTCTACCACTTTTCTTATTCCTCTCTGGTTACTGTTGTAACTGCTGCATCTTCTTTGAGCTCCTGGGCACTACAAGGCATCTCCTAGATGTTGAATCTTGTCATTTTTGATAAATCTCTGTGAAGCACAGAGCTCAACTGAAACTGCAGCTCAGCATCCTGAAGTGCCAGTTCAATCTATTTCTAGCATTGGAAAAAAAATAGAAGGGGGGGCAGCAAAAAACCTCACAGCTTTATAGCAGTAATAATGGTGGGAATGAGTTGGCTTTCAGAAAATAATTTAATCCTTGGAGTATTGGAGATGGGTTTTGAGTGTCAGAGCCTAAGGTAGGGCAATGTCCTCTTGTTGTGTCTTGTATTAAAACAAAGAAGCATTTTTTCTCAGAAAGTTTGTTAAAGTTCAGTTTTATTTTACCATTTTCCAGACTGAAACCACAAGTGGAGCAGCCTTCTGGAAATCCTGGGGATTGGTTTTGCCTTAGCACTGTCAGCTCACCTGGGCATTGCCCTTCTTTTGTTTTATCTGGGATCTGGAGGGATTCCTTGTGCTGGGGGAGAGGCCACAGCAGTGCCTTGTAAGAGGTGATTGATTACCCACCAGGAGAGCCGGAGAGAGCTTTTAAAGACAGAAATGAGGGCTGGCTGCCCCTTTGCAGCCCACGAAATCAGGTGTCTGTATCTTAGACTTTGAAACTTCCTTTTGGTTTTACCAAAAGGGGACAAATCTCACTCCTGGTTTCACAACAACGCAGCTGTTGGCATCACATTAAAGGTCAGGTGAATGCCACAGACAATGAGAATTCAAATTTGGCAGCAGTGTCTGCCTGGTCCTCAGGAGGAGGGTTATTTCCTCCCAGATGCTGCTCAGCAGCTCTGTGGCTCTGGCTGATGGAGTGTGCCGTGGTGAAACCCATCCTTCTGCTCCAGCCTCTCCATCTCAGGCACATTTCAGACTTTGCTGGAGCTGTCTTAGGACAAACCCCTTCTTTTCACCTGTTTTTACCTGTGGATTCTCTCCGTGCCTGGACATCTCTTTTGTGTGTTTTTGGGATTCCCTGGTTCAAACTGTTCAGTCTGATGTCCTGTCAAGGTTCAGGCCCTTCAAAACATCAGCCCTGTTTTAATATTTGGGTTGCTTCAGGTTTCTCTCTAAATACCATTAATTACTAGAAAATCTGCAATGATATCTTTAATTATCTAGCCTATCCAGAGGTACAGGTAAATGTGTCTAAGTGCATTTAAGGCAGGAATTAGGAATAAACAGGATGCCCACCTGCTTAGCATTCAACTTCATCCTTCCTAACTACCATTTTCATTTGTACTCTAGTTGTGACATATAAATCAATGTCCCCCCAAATGAAATTGCTTTGTCTAATAATCCTTTGTGCCAGGGTTATCAATAGTTCATTAGTCTTACTTTGCATCTGTCAATAAAAGGTGGAATTGAGAAAGAGAGAGCTCAAGGAAAGAAGTGAGTTCATTCTCTGTGGAAGGTGTCTTCCACTCTGGCCACTCTTTGTCTCCACTTGATTCCAGGCTCGAGGCTGCAGTTGTACACCCAAGTTTTGTTCACTTGAAACACCCTGGAAACTTTCACAGGTTTTCATTTATTCCTGAAGAGCCCCAAAGGGCTCTTGAGTCTCTGAGCAATCCTCACACCATGAAAAGCCACAACAGCACCAGGAGTGATTTTAGCTGTCCTATTTTAGTATCCCTTGGTTTTTGCCACTCCTGCAAAGGCCAGTTGTCCCTTCCTGGCAAGGATTTGGTGGTGCCCTGCCCAGGTGACAGCAGAGCCCTGCCTGGGCCAGCCAGGTGCTCCTCACTCATTGCCCTGGTTTATGGAGCTTGACAGGAGATGTTGGATGTTATCCCAGCAACGTGGCACAGCTTCAGGCCATGACATTTTATTGCCAGGTTCATCTGAGCAGCATTTTGTGTTCTGGTGCCTCTGGCCCTGTGTCACTGAGCTCCAACAACGTGCCAGGGTCAGTGTTGGGGCCACTCTGGGTCACAGTCGACTGAAAACATCTCAGACTCTTGGCAGTTTTAGATTTTTATTAATTAGTGAGAACTCTGTGTAGACTGACAAGGTCAACAAGTGAATTGTGTCATTCATTAGGTACCAAATTATTAGTGATGGCTCCTGGGATCCACCTGGTTTCTTTCACCCCAATTTCTACCTTGTTACAGCAAGTTTCTCTAATGATCAGCACATGATTATTTCCAAATTCATCAATTATGGAGCAAAACCCAGGTTTGGAAGGTCTGTGCAGCAGAGGGGGACGGGGCTGGAGCCTTGGCTGGGTGTTCTGGGCTGGGATTTCTGATCATGGAAGGGTTTCTCACAGATACCTGGAGGCTGAGCAGCTCCTGTCCTTCAGCTGAGGAGCCTTTGTGGACCTAAGCTGGGCTGGGAGTTGAGTCAGCACATCCAAGAGAAGCAGAGAGTTTATTCAGCTCCATCAAGTGACCTCAAGGGATTTGTGAAGTTTGGAAAAAACCCAGCTAGATGAGCTAAACCCCTCTGGCCTTCTGGTGCTGCAGAAAGGAGTTCTTGAACTCACACAGGCCATGCTAAGAAGAGCCAGGGAAAAGTTTTGACTGAGAAACTATTTGTCAGCATATTGTTCCCATGAATGTTTCATGAAGCCTTTGATTCCTTCAGATTTTCCTGCTTGGAGAACATTGATCATGGTTTTGGGTAACTGTGCTGCAAGAAAATTCTTCTTCCTATTTTTTTATGTCCTTTTTCTTTTCACCAAAGGATAAAGAAGAGAGGATTGATAAGCTATAATGGCTACAGACTAAGAAAAAGAAATTCCATTTGTTTCACTACTGCTGAAAGTGACAATGAATTTTAAAAATTTCAAGCCGAAAACAATAATTTATTTTGAAATTTCTCACAAGGTATATTTGCCTTTTCTTAAAAGTCAGTTTCCTGCATATGTAATGTAGAAAAGTGATCTGGTAGCGCTAGGCTGGAGTTGAAAAAACAGAGATTTGTACATAAAAACAGGGTGATTTCGAGCTGCTTTTTGTGTGACAGAGTTTTGGATCAATATTTCATCACAGGAAGTCGGCGCCGTGACTTTGAGTCTGGCTTTGCTGGCGCGGGGAAGCTGCTCTGCTCAGGTGTCACTCTTGCCTGGTTTTCTCTGCAGATAAAAGTTAGCAGGGAGAATGAAAGGGGGCAGAACGCTCGCAGCTCTCCAGAAAAACACGTGGGGAATGAAAGGATTGTGGTTCTTTTTGAAGGGACGTCTCTTCCCTGCTGGCTGTGCCCAGGACGTGTGCCCCGTGCCCGGCTGCCGATGCTGGGATCCCTCCCCACGGGCAAACATTCCCTGTGATCAGCCTCCCCTGCACTTGCCAGCTGCAGGGTGGCAGGGCCAGAGCAGTGCCATGGGCAGGTGACGAATGCATGGAAATCTGTATTCATGAGAATCAGAGATGGGGAATTTCTAATCTTTCCTCTGCTCCGGGCCAAATGCCGATGTGATTCTGAAAGATTATTCAGTGAGTCAGCTCAGAGTGAGCTTTCCTCAAGTATCTTGGATATTTTATTTTTTTTTTTTTAATAAAACCTCTCCAGACCAGTAACTGCAGTGGTCTGTGCTGTGCTGTGTGCTTGGCTGATGGCAACTGCAGGCAAAGCCATGGGAAAATGGGACAGTTAGAAGGTCAGAGGATATTTGGCACATTCATCACTGTCTGCTCCTTGCCAATTGCTTCAGAAACCTGACTGTAGCTCTGACTGTCACACTGTGTTTGGAGACAGATCCAAGAAATGACTCAGGGCCCATCTGTGTTGCCAAATAACTTCACTCTGTGGTTTGCTGCCCGTCGCTGCTGTCTGCTGTCCGTGCTGGAGTGAGCCAGCTCCTTCCTCCCCTCCAACAGGCCCTCTCCACAGAGGCAGAGTGTATCCCCACCCTGCTCCTGCTGTCTGACAGCTCTGAGCTGTGAAACATCCCTGCTATCATCTCAGCTGCCTTGGGGCCCTCAGAGCTGGTCCTGAGGCCAAGGAGGGAGCAAATGTGCAGGGCTGGACTGGTGAGGGTCTGTCACTGTGGGACAAGCAAGGACACACACGGATACTCTTTGATGAGAAGGCTAAAACCTATTTATTAAAACATCTGACTCCATATTTATAGTATCTATACACAGAGCAGGGATTGGAGAAGAAGGCTGACACCTCTCCCATCCCCTTGGTCAAGACAACTGCCCATCAGTTTTCTTCACACCAAGAGAAAGTGTGGGAACAACTTCATTGTAACAAAAACAGACTTTAGATAACAACGCCTGTGTGTGAGAAAGAACTAAGAACTATGAAAAACACCAAGTTAGAAAGTGCCTCAGAAAACTTGAAAAATGAGGGCGACAAGGGTCCAGCAGGGAGGTCTGTCTGCCTGTGCAGCACTTCTCAAGGGCATGGAGTGGCAGGACAAAGGGGAATGGATTTTGGGAAGGAATTGTTCCTTGAGGTGGATCCCTGGCAGTGTCCAAGGCCAGGATGGAAACTGGGGCTGGGAGCAACCTGAGACAGTGGAAGGTCCCTGCCCGTTCCAGGGATGGAACTGGATGATATTTAAGGTCCCTTCCCACCCAAGCAATTCTGGGATTTCAGGCCCCACTTTAGTGCTGAGTTACACAGTTTTAGTAACAATTTAAAATTTACAACACCCACAGAGAGTAACTTTGGATGGGAACACACAGCTATATTACTTTTTTTCGCAGTTTTATCAACAAATATAGCCTTTCCTAACAGCCTTTCTACCCTCTTGCCTCACGATTTATTTTTGAAAGTGCTATAAATAGGCAATGCTCCGGATTGGGTCAGTTCCCCAGGGAAATAAGTGCATGCCACTTTTATATTAGAGGTTAAATTCTGCCAGCCTTATACTCACTGAGGAGAGCATTAGGGGAGGTGTAAGGCAGGGAAGAACTTGGTACTGTGTACAAATGCCATTTCACAAAGTACACCAATTGCATTTTTAGAAACCTTACTATAGGGTCAATTTATTTTGTCAAGTGACCACTAATTAATTTTATAGATCTTAAAGAGAGTAAACTCTAATCTCTGCTCTGAATCGGACCTTGGCATTAAAGTGGAAGACTGTGTGTGCTGGGCTTTCAGAGATGCTCTCAGGATTGGCTGGGTGAGGTGATGTGGTGAGGGAGGTGTCAGGGCAGGGAGAGCCCCGAGTGTCCCCTGGTCCAGGCAGGGATGGGGCCAGGGCTGCTCTGGCCCAGCACGGCACAAACTCCTCTCCCCTGTCACAGGCTTGCCCAGTGCACCTTGCTGGTGATGCCTCAGGATTTCAGCTTTTCTGTTTTTCATCTATTTGTAATCCTGCAGCTCTTTAGTGTGTAACTCCAAACTCCACACTCAGTGTGAGCTGCTGCTTCCCCATTTTGGGCAGACACAACAATTCCTCTCCAGGCCTGGCAATCAAGGACACCTCACTGCCTCAGGCCCAGAGATGGAAACAAAAGTGACTTGGGGGGAGCAAACTTGGGGTGAATGACTTCATTCCCTGAAGCTGTAATTGGGAGATGAACCCCCAATATGCAAATGGACCGAAATTATAAAAGTGTGAAAACCTGTGACCCATTTTTGGGTGTAGCCCCTGGGGGGCTTCATCTGCCCAAAATGTACCTGAATGTCCTTCACAAAAATAGAACTGCTTTTTATTCCCTTAATTCTACCTAGCCTCTGTTTTTAGGTAAGCCCATCAAGGCATCAGTGAGACACCCTTCTTTCTGTGCCTCATCCTCTGGGGGTTGTGGAGAGGGATTCTCCCTGCAGGGTGTGAGGGATGTGTGTAATTATAGGGTTGTTGTTCCCAGAGATGCTGACAGCTTGTCATGCAGCACGAGCCACTGGGTGCTGCTTCAGCTCTGCCATCTGCCGTGGTTGCCCTCTTCCCTGCCTACTCCCCGTGCAAGAATTGGGTTTTTCTCTGTCCTGCTGAATTTCCTGCACAGCCCATCCCCTCGTGCCACTGCTGGGGGCTGCTCAGGAGCCCTGACCTGAACCAGGTGGGTGCAACCTCCCACTCCTCACTCGGAAATCTCTCTTGTTCCAATAAAAAAAACAAACAAAGTGAGATTTAAAGGAAGTGTCATCAGTCTCACGTGCTGGTGAGACAAAAATCCCTCTTCTCCCTGTGGGACTTGGACTCAAAAATTCAAGCAGACTTTCAGCCTGCTGTTGCGTGTAATGTAATTTACTCCTCTTTCATAAAGAAAAATGTTTGGAAAAAAGTGAAAAAACCTCTTTTGACCTATTTTGGTGGTTGGTTAGATGGCTTCAAAAGTCCCTTCCAACCCAAACTATTCTATGACCCTGCAGAAGGTCGAAGGAAAAGCCTGGCAGGCTGAATGTTTTGAAGGATGCTGTTCCTCCTTCGGTTCAGCATTCCAGCAAAGAGGAGAACAGCATGACTGGAGCTGAGGAGAGGAGTGGGGAGAGTGAGTAACGAGCAGGAATCAGCAGCAGAGCAGCAGCCTGTGCTGCACCTGCACTGCCAGCCCCAGGCCGTGGCACGGGCATGGGGAGCACCATATGCACTGCAGGGCTGAGAGCAGCATCCCACACCACCCTGCAGATGGGGGGACAGCCCTGCCCTTGAGCAAGGTCACACAGAGGCATTTCTGCAGATGGGCAGCTCCAGAGCGCAGGATTTTATTGAAAGCACGGTGGGTTTGGGGTGTGAGGGCACTGAGGGAGCTCTCAGGGTGCAGGAGGGGCTCTGGCACAGCCGTGGGAGATTTTAGGGGAGGAATGAGGACTGATGGGGTTGCACGAAATAAACAATTTACAGTAAAAAGAACCGTAGCAAACGCAGCACTTGGGATGCAGATTTTAGATAGCTGGTTCCCTTTGTTCACTATATTCACGTTTTAGGTAGTGTTTGAAGGAATTATTTCAAGCAGGGATGTAGTTGAATGACAACACAAAATAGTCTCTGTTCATGCTGTTACCATGTTTACAAGCTATGCAATGCTACTTTTTTTCCTGCTAAATGTATTTTCTTCCCAATTTTGAGTTTCCCTGATTGGCTGGGTCTGTTCCACTTGGGGGAAAATAGAAGATGCAGTATGTGATAGATTTGACAACCTGTGGGATGCAGGGGTGAGGCCCCTCCTCCAAGCCAGGCAGACAATATTGTCTTTTCTGTGACTTGTTTTCCTTTCTTTTTGTATCAAGTGAATACCTCTGGAGGATGAAGGATGGGTGACTGCCCTGACTTGCTTTCCTGCCTAAGACAGGGAGAGAATTCATGGGAATTAGGGAGAATTCAGAGAGCCATGGAGACGTTGGGCAGACAATCCCTTGGTCAGGGTGGCCTCTTCCCAGGATTTCAGTCTGGTGAACCTGATTCCTCCTTCAGCTCTCTTCCTCTAACAGGAACAGAAAATGACCCAACCATGTGACTTTTATTTTTGCTTGGTCAGTACATTGAAAGTGTTCAAGGCCACGTTGGATGGGTCTTGGAGGAACCTGAGAGGAGGCAGGGGGTGGGAATGCCATGACCTGTAAGGACCCTTCCAACCCAAAGCATTCCATGATTCCATGGCAGTGTTGGGAGCAGGAATTTGCTGTTGGCACTGGAGGGGTGGAAGCAGCCAGATCCCCCTGACACGAAGGACATCAGCACCCCTAAGCCAGGTAGGACATGAGGGCTCAGCTGGAAAAGCTCCACCAGAACCACAGAGCTTTACAATCCATTTGGTGGTGACTGCAAATTGTTTTGCATAAACTCCTTTTCTTCCTGCCTAAATGTGAGCGCAGCCAGATCAATCACCGAGCTCGAAAATCTTCCTGGTTCTTTTGTGAACATCCTGCTTTGTTATTCCTTTCATTTGTCTTGCACAGAACAAGCCAGCACCGAGAAAATAACTTATTGTGGATGATCAGAAAGACCTTTCTTCCCTTGCTTTTCAAGCAGCAATACACAGAAATTGAATGTTGTCTGTACACAGAGTTGCTGTTTTCCATATATAACCAAGGTGTCACGCAGCTCATTAATTCAGGAAAAAAATCAGTGTCAACAACCAAGGCTTGTGGCTGTCGTTGGGTTTATTAAAAGCAAAAACGTTTGATCTCTTGAGGAAAGAAATCAGCTCCTGGATTTTAGATTTTCTTTCCTGCACTTGGTCTTCTCAAAAAGCATCAAAAAATGAAAAAAATCTAAGGTGACATCCTCTGTTCTCGTGGCCCCTAATAGCCAGTCACTCCACCAATTTTTCCAAGTTTATCTTTAATCTACTATTCCCAAACCAATTAGGGACTGAATGTCTTTGGACCGATTTTCATTTTGTCTTGAGCTATTGTGACATCTTTACTACAAATTCTTTCTCAGTCTAATTAAATTCCTGCAGCATAAATGTCATTATTCATATCATCACCTGTGGTAGCCTGACTTTGCCTCAGTCCCCTGAAGAGGGACTGACTCCCTTCCTTCCTGCTTCATATTTGAAAAGTTTGGCTTGAAGTAAGGACATCTCCAGGCTGAGCACAGACAGGGAGCCCATTAATACCTAGGAATTCACATTGATGGGGTTTTATTAGAAAAATTCAACAGTTGTGCTCTTATATTAGTTCTCAGAAGAATATTTGAAAGCTGTGCCTTCCTCTGTCACCTGCAGGGCCAGGGCCAGAGGGCTGGGTCGTGCAGGCAGAACACCCACTCAGCCCAGAAATCCTCTGCTCTGCCCTGCAACATGGTGCAGGGGCTTATCTGCTAAATAAAATCCAAATGAGAAATGTTGATACTTAATGAAATATAAGTTTGAGGATTTTCACAAAAGAAATCTGCTGTCACTGCTTTAATTTATTAGGGGAGAGTTATGTGCAGATGGTATATACAGAGTTATTTCCTGACTGCACTCCAGAGTAAGTTGATTTGTGGTTTAATGACTTTTATCAAAATGAAATAAGCGTTTGATCTTTGGATTTGATCTGGCTATATCTGCAGCTGCTACACCACTACAGCAATTACTTCCAAACTGGGCTTTTTGCCCAGGCAAATGGAGTTCGTCCTTGTTTCATGTCTCATTGACTGTCCTGATAATACACACTACTGTAGGTTTTTTCTTCCTCTAAATTTGATAGGTGTGAAAGTAAGAGAGTAATTCCCTTTTTATTTTGGTATCAGTGTTGTTTTATTATAATCCATTCACTACTCTGGTTAATTTTATCTCGAAGCTGCTCCTAACTAAAATTCAATACAAGAATGTGTAATTTTCTCCACATAATCCTGCTATGCCCCTCTATAGAGAAACAAGAAATTCATTTATGAATTCTAAGTCTCGTGGTAATCTTCACATCTGTCCATGTGGTTTAGGGATGAGTTTGTAGTGATTTGTTGTGCACCCACACTGGGCTAAATCCACTCCTAATGGATTTCAGTGGAAGGCAATGGAGTTATGCTTGGAACCAATTTACCCCCATGTCTCCCTCTCTGAAATAGTGGGGTTTTTTTGCTGCTGGCTAATTAATTCCTGTCAGACTGAAGCTGTTAAGGTTAGCAACTCTTTTTTCCAGGACGATACTTCATTCTTTATTTACTGCTCAGGACAAGATCTGTCCAAGTTCAGCCTGGAAAGCTCCTGGTGGGAGATGGCTGCTATGATTGAGAGATCTTCAGGCTTGGTGCTGCCAGCTGTGGCTTCCTGAGGAGCTGCAGCTGCATTTGTGAGCAGCGTGTGGGAGCCAGGGGCTGAGGAGGTGGCTGGCAGCCAGCTCACCTGGGGCAGAGCAGCAGGAGGGAGCTCAGGTCTGCATGGATCAGGCCGTGCTGGATGAAGATGTTCTGGGAGCAGCCTTGGTTTGGAGCCAGCAGGTCTGAAATCTGCCAATTCATGGTGGTGGGGAGAAGCAGTCAGAAGGAATTATAAACCAAGGGAAGGATCTTTGTCCTCCCCTTTTTCACTCTCACTTCCAGCGTGGCTGGAAGGTGGATTTTCAATTGTCCCTCTTTTGGCTGGATATCTCCTAGAGATAAGCAATAAAAATGGCAATAACTGGGAAGTGACTGGTGGATGAGTTGCCTGGAGATCTGCAGTGCCACCAAAGCTCTGTGAGAAGGCGGCTCAGCCTCGGAGCTGGGGAAGGTTTTCCTGTGCCAGGGTTGCTGCTGCATATTTAGCAAATCAAACTCCTTGCACAGTACTTGCTCCTTAATCCAGGAAAATTAAACCAGCAGCCATAGCTACATTGTCCAGCCATCTGCTCTCCCAGGTGCTCCCACGCCTGAGCAGAGATGGAGGGATGTGACCTAGAATCCCACAGCAGAGCTGGGATCATTCCCAGCACAGGCCCAGCCTTCAATCTTCTGCATGACATCAGATAAAGTAAACATCAAGATTTGATGTGAGAGCATATGTCCATTGCATAATTCATTAGAGTTCTTCTCCACAACTATTTTTGGGTATTTTTCAATCAGAAGTAGAGGGTGAGGATTATTCAGGAAAAGGAAAAGATAAGAAAATAATGGGAGGGCTTAGAAAGATGTCAAGGTACTTCTGGGACTGAGATCTGGCCATTTAGCTGTGTGTGTTTGGTTTTTTAAATAATCATTTCTGTCTTGGACAATTCCACCGTCCTTCACGACAGCTTGGTGATGGGATGGTGTAAATCCAACAGCAGAACAGGAAACCTGCTCCTTTTTTATTCAGCACTGCTGCTGAAACCCCTGTCAGGCCAGACACCACCTCACATCATTTCAGACCGTATCCCTCCATCACCCTGGATGTGGTTATTGCCAAATTCCAAACACTAAACACGTCCAAAACCATTTCCCCTCTGTTTTGCAAAGCACCCACGGAGTGTTGGTGGGACACAGCAATCAGAGTTGGTGGTTTCCCTGCTCAGGTTGTGCAAAATACCTCAAAACTGCAAATCATCACAGCTGCCACAGCTTCTTCTCGTGTGTCAGCAGGCTGTGAGCTGCATCCAGGTTGTGTGAACACCTGGGGTGTCCCTGGGTTCTCCAATCCAGGCAGCACCTGCGCCCTTTGCCGAGCCTCATTTCACCCCACACGTGCAGGACGAGCAGGTTTGCTGTAAGAAAGGACAAAATTCCTAACAAAACCCCAAACCTCGTGTTAGCAGCGTGAGTCACTGACAAGAAATGGAAGGAGGAGTTATTTTGAGGCTTTTCCCTCTTCCCTATTGCTAGGAGACAGTTCCTGGGCAGGCAGAGCTCCTCAGGCTCCCACAGCTGCCTCCTTGGTGCTGTGGCATCCAGGGCAGCTTCGAGGGAGACAAGGAGAAGGAAATCGGGGGTGGGAGCTTCTTTTTGTTTTTCAGTCTTTCTAAGACAAAAGCAGAGTGGAGTGGAGGCAGCTGCAGGTGCCAAGGAGAGCACGGTGCCTGAAATGTCACCTCAGGCTGGCTCAGCTTTGGTTACACCACGGATTTGTAGTGCTTGGGAAGGTGCAAAAACCAGCACTGCCAGCCAGGTTTGGGCTGGTCCCTGATGATCAGTCCATGCACAGCATCCCCTGCTAGCACTTGAGTCCCACAAGGGTGGCCCTCAGGGAGCACATGGTCAGCACCAGCCTCACCACCTGTGATCCCAGGGTTTAAAATTCTCAGTTCTGACCAAAAATGATTCCCTGGATGCCCAGTTTTGATAAGGCACCTCAGTATGGGCTGATTGAGGCTGGGGTTGTAAATGGACAGATCCCCTGGGGTTGTATCATGGGTGGGCAGAGCCTGGAAAAAACCAAAGCTGTCATGAGAAGATGGGAATTTGTCATCCAGAAGGGACTTGCTGAGACAACTGTGGAATATCTCACACTGGATTTTTCACACTAATGCCAGATGGCCAGGAACGGGATCCCCCACGTTCTCCTCCCAGTCTGAGGAGACAAGAAAATAAACAAGGAAAATGTCTGTGCTGATGGCATCTGTTGGCTCCCTCATAAGGTGAGTCACTGCTTTTGATTGCTGAAATAATTAGGATTTCTTTCTAATTGGATTCTCATGTTAACCCTTCCTGTGCCACAGATCCCAACCATCCTTTCAGTTCCTGGCAGGGGGTTGGAACTGGATGATCTTTAAGGTCCCTCCCAACCCAAACCATTCTGGGATTCTGTGGTTTTGTGGAAAATGAGACTTGGCAACAATTCCTGGCAAGGACATTTTACACCAGTTGGGCTTTGGTGTGGAACTCCATCCCTCTGCTGCTCCCATCACCTACAGGACCAATCTGGACTCAGCTTCCTTCCAGCTACAGGACAAGAGGGCAAGGAATTACAGGAGACGAAACACAGGGCAGAAATCTGTGGAAATATTTGAGTGTGGGGTGCTTTGCAGCAGGTTTTATTTTGGAGGTGCTTGACACACACAAATGCTCCCTGAGATCCCTGTGCTCCTCCTGCCACGCATTTGTGCTCATACATTTATTTTTAAGCTCTTACGTGCAGCATTTCCTACCTGGCTGGTGCACCAAAGCAAGTTTTTTCCTTAGCAAATATGGGAAAGAGCTGGGTAAGTATAAATGTGTTTCTTAACAGCCTTGTTTGTGACAAAATTGCCAAGTAAATCTTCACACGACATCGGGCTGTGAGTATTCGAGTCACATTTGGACAGCAAAGCCCACTGCATGCAGCTTTCATTACAATATTTCTCTCAAGCACAGACTGTCTCTCATGTTTTTCTGAACATTGTTTAAAGAACTGATGAAAGGGCTGAAAACTTTTCAAACTTTCCTTTTCTTGGGTCTCTTCAGCTCAGTCTTTCATCACTCAGTCAATAAACAGTGGAGGACTCTTCTGAACTGCAGTGGGAGCGAGGAGGAGAAGGGGAAATTAATGATATCACCAAATTGAAACTCTTTCAAGTTCCCTTTAATTGCAGAGGGCACAGGGAGCTCATTCAGTTTGAATTCTCTGATCTCTTGCTGTCCCCAGGGGATCAATCTCTCTCCTCCCATGCCGCACGCGATTTTCCCAGGGTGGGTTCCTGGCTCCTTGCTCAGGGTCCCTGTGCTGTGCCCAGCCCTTCCCAGTGGGATTTTGGCAGTGGAGCAGCAGCCACAGCTGCCCACTGAGGTGGTCACGCTGCCCTTGGGCACCACCCAGGGCTGAGCCTGCTCCTTCAGGCCCCTGGAGCCCCTCTGTGGACTGGGGATCACAGGAGCCCACACTGATTTTGGTTGGAAGGACCCTAAATCCCACCCAGTGCCACCCCTGCCATGGCAGGGACACCTCCCACTGTCCCAGGCTGCTCCAGCCCCAGTGTCCAGCCTGGCCTGGGACACTGCCAGGGATCCAGGGGCAGCCACAGCTGCTCTGGGGAGGTGAGTGCCACATATCCAAGCGGTCCAAAGTTAAAAGAGAAAACAATAAAACCCCCAAGAACATCCAAAAATTGCTGCTGTCCACCGAGGAGCCTCAGCAGAAGGCACCAAGCATTCCCTGGCTGTCTTTGTCTCGTGGGAAATATCAGTGCAAGGGGCTGAAAACTGCTCAAAGAGCCATTCCCACCGTGGAAAAGCCTGAGGATTATCATCACAACAGGTCCCTGGGCAGAAACATGAAGCATAAAGCTTTAAATTCAAGTCACACTGATAAGAATAACAAATAAAGAGACCAAATTCCCTTAAAAAATGGGATTACAGAGGCCATGGGGAAGAAATATTTTAAAGGAAGTTAAAGAGAAGTTAATCTGCTTTTATGTAATTTGTTTTCCTATTCTTCCCGAACTGGCTTGCTTTGGAGACAGCTGCTTTCAAGGTTTACAGCCCTGCATATGGTTGGGAGGGCTGGAATTGGCAGCTCTTGGCCTGACAGAATAATGGCTAACTGGAAAAATGGCTGGGGAGATAATTTACAGATGATACGACCACATCAAACCCAGTGAAACACAACCCATTCGTTTTTACAGCCTCCAGATTGCTGCCTGTTGTGATCCATCCCTCCCCACGGCTCTCCTGTCACACAGCCCTTCCCCTCCCCTCCCACGGGGCAGGATCCATGGAAATCCTCATTCCTGGAGGGTTGGACACAGCAGGATCCATGGAAATCCTCATTGCTGGAGGGTTGGGCACAGGGCAGGATCCATGGAAATCCTCATTCCTGGAAGGTTTGGCATGGATGAGGCAGGATTCATGGAAATCCTCATTGCTGGAGGGCTGGACATGAACAGGGCAAGATCCATGGAAATCCTCATTGCTGGAGGGTTGGACACAGAGCAGGATCCATGGAAATCCTCATT